>ML803131.1:135861-147362 GCA_009831015.1 Picea engelmannii
TCATATACACCATGTCTATTACAGAGCTACAAATCAGATTTGGATGATGAAATTGATGAGGGCTTTTGGTTGAGGTACATGTTGAGTACATGGTTGAGACAAGTAGTTAATGAGTTGGCGCACATACATGAGATGTATAGTTGATGATGTTGGTACATATTGATGAGTCATAGTTGATGAGTAGTTGACATATGATTGGTACGCACTTGGTTATGGTACATGTTGGTGCATGGTTGATGCACTTGTTTATGGTACAGGTTGATTACAGGTTGAGGTACAGGTTGATGCATGGTTCAGATTTATTGGTACAGGTTTACAACGGTATATCTCACAGTGATAATGTGACAGTGGTTTCATCATTCTACTTCTACTTCAGGGTGGCAGGACGGGGCAAGGACAGGTGGTTGTAGCCACCTTCTGGTTGTAGCCGGAGAACATTGGGGGTTGTAACCTCCTTCTGGTTGTAGCCAGAGATTTGGGGAGTTGGAGTTTCCCTCTAGTTGGAGCCTCCTTCTAGTTGCAGCTGGAAAACAAAGGAAGTTGGTGCTTCCAATGAATATAATTCTTCAAGACATATAAGAAAAAACATTTCGTGATTTTCTCCCGATTTGGGTTTCCACGTAAAACACTGGTGTATTGTGCATGTGTGTGATTGTTTATTTATTACTGCTCATTATTGGATAATAATTCTACATTGATATAACATTTGAAGAAAAATTATTATAATTACGTTATTACTGATTCACTCCCCCTCCCCCCCCCTCTCAGTAATCCAACAGGTCAAAGCCCTTAATCTAATTTGTTAATTTCATGTTATATTGATCAAATTGTGTAGCATATTCATCAATTTTAATAATTCCTCTTAGAATGATTTTGTCGACCCTCCAAGGTAGTGGGATAAACTGCTTCTTATTTTTCTCATAGAATAAATGCAATTGGGACTTGTATTGCCTTGCCACTTCAACAACAAATAATCTGTCTGGAACATAGTCGGGAAGATAAAGGGGTTTTCATGAGAACAGTAGATCCTTATAATATTGTATTTGTCCATCTCTTCTACAATCCCCTTCTTATCCAAAAAAGTTAATGCTTCCTATGACAGTCTCGATGTATTTTCTCTAAATACCAGCTTCTTAAAAATAGATATGAATTCATTATATACTTCATAAAAGAAGTGAGCGACCTTTTTACTCCATAGGGCTTGATACCACATTGTGACCGGGTCAGCGTTACAATTTACCATTTTCCCTATGTTCAATCCTTTGAAGATATGACAGTAGGTAATAGTGAATATCAAGTAAAAGACCATGTAGAACTTCTTAGTGTCTTTAAAATTTGACAGTTATGAAGAAATTTCAATGGAGATAATTTTGCCCCAATCAAAAATCATATGTTCATGGATTGTAAGATATAAGATATAAAGAGTCAATCGATGAATGGTTTCCATAGACTCTTGTCCTGTGATTATGATAAAAATCCATGCTACTTCTTGGTAGGGATTTTTTAGTGAACTAACCTAAATTATGGATATATCCTCTAGCATTGTTGAAGGATCTTCTAAGTATTCTTGCATAAGCTCTATTATGTTGTTCTTTTCCTTGAGGAAACTTCTAGCTTCGTCTCATTTGAATGTAATAGTCGGCTCTGGAAATTTTAGCATGTTCCTGAAAGTTGAAGGCGCTAAAGAAATATGGGATCTGTTGTGTAGTAGAATTGTCCTTCGATTTTGAATAAACTTATCGACGCACGAGGAGACCATATATTTGCAATCGAAAACTTCAGGAACGCATCCAGCTAGAGAAATACTTAATGTCCAAGTCTTATTCTCATTTCTTTCTGGTAGGGGAAATGTTGTAAAATACCAGTAAGACCTTGACAAATGAAAATTGTAGTCTTCTCGTGCGAACAGGATAAGTGTGTCTCCACAAAATTATTGTTTTCTCATGGCCATTCTAGTGTAGTTGGCGAACTCTGCATATAATTCCTTAGAATATTGAAATATAATGAAGTCCTTTTTATGGAGAAGTTAATACAAATTAAATGATATTACCTCGAGACGTATGCAATCAATAATGGTCTTTTCAGAATTCAATTAGGAGTTACTTTCTCTAGGAATAGCATTAAATAGATCTCAAGAAATGTGGCAAAGGTAAGGGATATAAAATGGTGGGGCAGCAGGCATGGAAGAAATGTGAGGATGAGTCTGCAAGTCTGAGAACCCACGAACCCGCAGTGTAAAGGATATGAAGAAAATTATACATAAGGGCCATTATGAGGACCACAAAAATTTTGGTGTATTTTGGAGGTAGCGGACTTAAAAATAAAAGCAAGTGAACCCGTGAATCCGCCAACCCAACATATATCTAAAAATGGTTAAGTCTTGGTGCAATTTGTATGTGACGGAGAAGAGAGGTGTGTTTTGAATAACACGGAGTCCTTTGGGAAAGAAAATACACCCACCATGACTCAAAAAATTTCTAAGAGATAAAAGAAGAAGATAGGTATTAAGTTACATATAGATCAACAGGACTATATGAATATTTCTTTTAGGTGTGTCTGATGCCATATATATGGCCATGTGTTTAAAGATTGTGTGAACCCTTTGGTCAAGAAGGTCTAGCGAAAAAAATAGGGGTCAAGGTTAGGGTTGGAAGCAGATTCTTTGTCCCCAATGGGCTCTCCTTTAGAACCTAAGAAATTTGTGGAGTATGCAAAAGGGGATGGTACTCGAACTATGGAATGTCTTAAGAAAAATCCCCCCATCCCCTCAAGTAGCATTGTCATTGATGTTCTTTCTATACCTTTGATTGAACGAACGAGACCTAGCTTGCATCAAGGTACAATCAGTAAGGAATTGTGGTCTGTAGTGAGTGCATATGTTATTATCGACAATTCTCTACGGGTCTCCAAGGCGACGAGACATTTTGATGCTAAACACTCTTTGAGTAAGTTATGTATTATTCATGCCCCTTTTCCTTTTAATGGTAATTTGGAAGGGTTGGGGGATGATGGAAGAGTACTAAGTACTTCCTCAAATCCTGGTAAAATGGAAATGAAGTCAATAAAACCCTTCCTAGATCACTCTATGTCACTTTCCCAACCCAAATTTTTTGAAGATTTTGTTTACACGATGGACTTGTCCAAAGATTTAGACCCTTCCTTTCTTGTCCAACAAGCTCACTCGAAAGGACAGACAAGGCCTACCTCTTCCTCTCAATTTAGAGGTGGTGGACCTTACCTTCCGTGCCCACGAAGGGGGGCCTCAACCATAGACCTATCTCAATCTAGCATTTTGGGGGTTGACTCTTTAAAGGAGCTAAGGGGTTCAATGATGGGGAACGAGTCAACCCTGAGAAGGGTTTAGGAAACTACAATTAAATAAATAAACGAAGGACATCAAACACTGATAAACAGGGCCCTTAAAGCAAACCATGCCCCCTCTCATGTTACCCCATGAAGATCATTTCCCTAAATATCCAAGGGTTGGGGCGGAGTTATGTTTAAATTGGTCAAGATCCAAACAACAACCTCATGAGAAAATAAATCCCCCTGCATTTTTATAGAGATGGTACTCATCTTTCGTTGAAATGTTGGAAGATTCTTTGTATGGTTCTACGATGAATGTAAAGAGTAAATGCTAAAGAACAAACCCCAAAATATCTTCCAAGAAAGATTGTATATACAAATGTACAACCCTTATATGTAGTTATACAAATATACATCATATTATTTAAAGAAAAAATAGGTTAAAGAGTGTCTAAGGAAATTTGTGTCTACAACGTTTTGAAGTCTCCCTTCAACAAACATTCTTTTTTTTTTGTAAGATAAACTGAACTTGAAATCTGATATGACTTTTACAAGATGAAGAAATGGACAGGTTTTCAAATAACTTTAAATGATAAATTCATTACAACTCAAAAATGATTTTGATAGGCAATACATTTGAAATCACATGCTTTCAACTAAAGTCTAAGAAATCACTAATGTAATACCCTAAAATAGTTATTTGCATGAGAAATTTATAACAATAACGCAATATGACAAGCTTAATAATATCTGGAACAAGAGAACTGAAACAGCGTCCAAATATTCCAATGATAATCACATGAACTAAAATAAACCACATCTACTTTTTACTAATAGAAATCTCGCTCCTTTAGCCCTGAAATGTTACAAAATGACTAAATATTTCAAGAGAAAGAACTGCTCAAACCCAAATCTTTTTTATTTACATGCATTCATGGAAGATTTGATGGAAAGAAACAGAAAAGAAGTAGAGAGACAAGTTTTATCAAGCCAGTGCATCGAATATTGGAAAGATGAGTTTTGCTTCTTACACTCTTTTCCACTGTAGAAACTTCTAACTGCGAACCAACCTCTTGATGATGCCTTGTCTTTTTAAAGTCTGCTCTCAATGTTCTTGAAGTAGTTAAGATTTATCTTTCTAGAATTTTCCACGATTCCTTTGTGGAGTAAACCACTTTTAAATTTTACTTTATTGAATTCTCATTAATGACTTTATATCATTGAAATTTGTGCCTCCAAGTAGAGCCCGCTTATTCTTTTAATAAACTTTATTTTCAAGTTTTCAAGTTGACTACCTTTAACAAAAATGGATTGTGTTTAAATTTTTTGAATATGTTTTTTTATCTTTGAGCCATGGAAACCATTATATATGCAATCTTTATCATCACATCTTTCCAACGAGTCCTCTTAAGCACAATTTGGAGTTTTGGATCTCAAGTTATAAGCTCGGGAAGTTGAAGTTCCAAGCAAATTCATCAACAAATCATTGAAACATAACTAACAGTTCTTTCACTTTCTGATAGATTTATGATCAATTTTACCTCTTGAAACATGTTCCATTGTCTCTCGTCGAATTACCTTTCCAATGAGGTTTAGTTTGTCCAAAACTGACTCCCCAATCTCAAGTTATGACCTCCATAAGTTCGTCGCTCAGTAGTGATTCATCAATTCTTGGATCAATCGTGACCATTCATCTTAATTTGCCGCTTCCATTTAAAAAATTGACTTTTCCTTTGTAATTTATATCCCACATTCATTGTAGTATTTTGAGAGTATAATGTATATATTGAAAAGTTTAACATAGACTTGATGTGAAGCATATGGAGACTTCGAGGCTTGAACCTTAGGAAATTTTATGAATTAATTAAATATTTTGATGCCCAATCAACACCCAATCGTTGCTCAGTAAATGCCTAGTCAACGCCCAAATCATAGCCCACCTGTTACAGTTTGATAGGATGCCACATGTCATAGTATAATTAGTTACCATGTGTCATAATACAGTTGGTTCTCATGTGTCATAGTTGGATAGGGTGGACAGGGTGCCATGTGTCATGATGTGGTTGGAGGAGTAAAACTTGGGAAAAATGGTTAAGTGTAGGAGAATGGGGAGAAGAACGAGAGAGGGTGGAGGTAATGTGTATCAAGGGTGAAGGAATGCAGGTCCAAAGGGGTGTAGGTCTGAAGGAGGAGTGAGCTCTGCAAGAGGAGTGAGGAGTATGGGGAAAATGGCTAAGTATGGGTGAGTAGGGAGAGAGATGAGTGGAGAGGGAGTAAGGGAATGTGGTGCAGGGGTAAGAGATGTGGAGTTAAGGGGTGGAAGGGGTGTAGGTCTAAAGTAGTGTAGGTCCGAAAGAGAGGAGTGAGGGGGATGGGAGAAATACTATGGAAGGAGTAAGGGAAGAGAGGAGAGGGGAGGGAGAATGCAGGGGTAGCCCTGCAAGAGTAAATTAGACTAAGTATGGAAAGTGGGGAAAGTGGGAATGGAGAACCAAGAAAATGCTAATTATGGAAGAGTGGAACTAAGAAAATGAGTACTAAGAATAGAACCGAGAATAATAAATGGGGTTGCAAGAAAATCAACGTGGTTCCAAAAATATAATTATGATTCTGAAAATGGACATGGTTCTAAGAAAATCTTAATTCCAAAAAGAGTAGTTGTGTTGCACATGGAAAAGCGTTTTTTGGGCAATTGAACAAAAGCCTGAATATCTGAAGCATATGGACTCGGATTTTTAATCCATGAAATGCATGACAATGCTGAGACTAAGGGCTATCCTATGAACTTATAATCTTTCAAAATTTCCTTCTTCTAATGTCAATTTTTTTTTTGTTATTCCAAGAGATGGAAATCTAAGTGATCAAATTTTTTTATCAATAAGGGGCCAAGCCAAGAAGTTGGCCTTAGGAAGGCAAGTTGATCTTGATCAATTTGACATTGTTTTGATTCAAGAGACTATGGGGAAGGGGACACTGTTAATACCTAAATTAAGAAAGATTTTTGGCTCTAAAGATTTCCTTCTAGTTGATTATGAGGGTTTGTTGGGGGATTTAATAACGAGGTGGAACCAAAATATCACCATGATAAACTCCTTTGCCATTTCATTGAGTCTTTGTAACGAAGTTTTCAATAAATGTTGGGGATTATCCTTTACTGATATTGAGGAAGATTTTTAGCTCTTGGGATTTCCTTGCAAATGATTTTGAGGGTTTGTTGAGGGAATTTAATAACAAGGTGGAACCAAAATATCACCATGATAAACTCCTTTGTCATTTCATCAAGTCTTTGTAACAAATTTTTCAATGAATGTTGGGGATTATCCTTTACTAATCTCAACATATATGAGCCCTATGAGGAAAAGCAACAATTATGGGATAAGCTATTTAGTTTACAATGTTTTAACTTTGATAGTTTTCATCATGGGGGGTGATATGATTTTTTACTCTAAACCAAAGGCAAGTTTGGGGGACTAGAGCTCGTGTGGACAAACTTGAAGATTTTTTTCTTAATCGTTTTGAGTAGAGTGGTCTGGTTGATGTGGAGCCCTTAAAGCTTAGACCTCCCTAGAGCAATAATAGGTATGGGAGTGAAGGGATTTTCAAAAGGCTAGATTAGTTTGTGGTTAATAATTTGGTGTTGCAAAAGGTGGATAGGTCCAAATCATGGATCTGCCCTGATAGGTGCTTGAGCAATTTTCCTATCATGTTGGAGATCAATAAGGAAGACCCTAGGTCGAGTACACCCTTTAAGTTCAATCCAAGTTGGTTGGTGCAGGACTTCCCTCAAATCATCAAGGATTGTTGAACACCATGACCCATCTTCAAATATATTGAGTTGTGATCAATTTGAAGAGTTGAACAATGCCTTACTTTCCTTCAAAAAGGATCACAATCTCGATCTTGATGATGGTCAATTGGAGTTTTACATTGCATTTTTTTATCTTCTTAGAACAAATCTATTGAGAGTGGTGGATGAGGTACACACAAATCACAAATTATCTAGGGGTCTTAATGAAACAATCCTAGCATTGATCCCTAGGCAAGATTTCCCAACTTCATTTGATGGGTTTCTAGGAATCTTAATGCAACATTGTTAGCATTGATCCCTAAGCAAGATTGTGCAATGTCATTTGATGGGTTTCGACCTATTTCGCTTTGTAACTGCAAGTATAAGATTATTGCAAAATTGATTATTGTTAGGCTAAAGCCAATATTGTCAAACTATATTTCAATAGAGCAGTTTGGTTTTCTAAGAGGAAGACAAATACACGAGGCAATTGGTACAACCGAATAAGGTTTTTACTATCGAGCTTTCACACTCTCCAGTTGCAATTGTCAAGATTGATATTTCGAAGGCTTATGATAAAGTGTCTTGGCTATATCTCTAGTTATTACTCAATTCATCTAGGGTTCTCACTTCCCTTAGTCAGGTGGATAATTTGCTATGTCACAACAACTTCTATTGTCGTTTTGATAAATGGTGCAGCCTCACCTTTTTTCAAACCTACTAGGGGGTTGAGGCAAGGGTGTCCCCTATCTCCTTATCTCTTCCTTCTAGTAGCATAAGGCCTAAGCAGGTCAATTCTAGAAGGAAGAAGAACAAGGTTATTTCAAGGAATAAGGATTAGTAGAGAAGCTCTATCACATCTACTCTTTGTGGATGGTGTTATCATTTGTTTAAGGTCGCTTCGTGAAGGATCCCCATTACAAGATTCATTGTTTCTATTCAATAAGGCTAGTAGAATGGAAATTAAAAATGGCAAATCAACCATTTCCACTTCCAGTATGAATGATGAGCTCTGTTTGGAATTTGAAAGATTGATTCCTTTTCAACACTTGGATATGAATAATGGTATTAAATACTTGGGTTTTAATTTGAAGCCAAACTCCTATGGGAAGGTGCACTGGTGGTGGTTGGTATCTAAAATAAATAAATAAAAGAATGTCCTTGTGGTGTAATAGGCATTTGTTGAGAGGGGGACATTTGGTCCTTGTCAAAACAATACTAGAGGCCATTTTGATTTACTGGCACACTCTTACCCATATTCCCAAGGGTATTTTAAAAAAAAATTGAAAGTTCTACTATAACTTTCTCTGGTGGGGAAGTAGCCATTTTAAAGAGACACATTGAGTTTGATGGCAAAAGATAGCAACTCCTAAAGCTTTACAAGACACGACCTAAAAAAATATCCACCTCTTCAATCACTCATTGGCAACAAAGTCATTACTGATGGCTCTAACCACAAATAATATTTGAAGTCAAATTTTGATTCAAAAACATATTGCCTTTGGTTCATCACTAGATTGGAGAAGAAAAGAATGTAAGTCGATCCAAAATGTATCCAATTAATGGAAGGCTTTGACAACGGCATTCCCAATCATAGGTTTCTTATTTGGCTTGGCATATTGGGAACAGGTCACAAGTACAAATCGAGATGGATACCATTATGGGCTATAATAGGAATATTTTTCTCATGAGGGAGCTTGTGCAACATCTACAATTGATTGGGAGATATATTCTAAATTTGATAAATAAGCTTGTTGAAACTACAATGTGGGAACCAAGATTGATAGGTTTTGAAGATCTAGGTAAGTCTATGGGACTTATACATCTCAAAATTGCAAAACATTCATACTAGAATTAGGAAAAATCCAAACAACCTAATTTGGGGCCTAAATAAACATGGGGATTCTTACACCACAAAACTTGGTTATCAAGCACTCTGAGCACAAAAATGAAAAAGTGTGCTAGTGGTGGAAAATCCTCTAGAAGGTGAAGGCACCCTCAAAAGCCAAACTACTTAGGTAGTTAGTGCTAACTAATAAGGTGTTAACCTAGGATTTACTTCGAAACAAGGGCAAGTCAATGCTTAGGAGATGCTCTTTATGCTTTACTTGAGAGAAAACCAATGCACATCCTTCCCTCCAATGTGCATATACCTCACAAGTTTGGCAAGAGGTTGAAGAGTCCCTTAGTTTTGTTTTGCTCATGCAAGGCACAATTATCAAAATTAGTTTCCAATCATGGTTCAAACAAAAGGAGTTGGAATGCTTTAGAGCCATTCCTTATCTTGTGTTATGGGGAATATGGCTAAAAAGAAATTCCTCATTGTTTGAGGATAAATATTTGCCCACTATTCAAGTCTCAACCTATGTGGTGGGGCTTCTTCAAATCATGGTTCAAACAAAAGGAGTAGGAGGGCTTTAAAGTCATGCCTTATCTTGTGTTATGGGGAATATGGCTAGAAAGAAATTCCCCATTGTTTGAGGATAAATATTTGCCCAATATTCAAGTCTCAACCCGTGTGGTGGGGTTTCTTCCATATTACAAAGAGTCCTAAAACTGAGACTCCCAAGCCTATTGGTGACTTTCAAGTTGATCAATCCATGCATTGGGGCCTCTTTGATGGGGCCTACCAAGGACAAAATCACAAGATTGAGCTCAAATTTGGGGATTCACTACTAGTAATGAATTGGATGAATGAGCAAGTACAAGTATAGGACATTGGTCTCTATGCAGTTACTACGCAAGTGAAGCAAATCACCAAAACCTTTTTATTACCTTTCCATATGGGTACCATGAACACAACTAAGTGGCCAATAAACTATCCAAAAAAAAGCTAGAACTTCTAAAGAATCAATTTTCAATCTCTAAATTTGAAAATGGACAACTTATTGTTCATAAACAATCAATTCTAAATGACTTTTAGTATATTTATGTTATTTTTTTTTGTTAGATTTGTGAAACATTTGATAGCTCAAGTCTTGTGTACCCTATAGAAAGCACTTTGACATATGTTTTGTAAATCATTTAGCAACCCAAATTTAGTTGTTATGTATACCTTTACCTTATAAAAGGGTTTTTGGACAAATCTCAATGCACCTTATGATTGTATTTTTTTATTGTACTTACTCAAAAATATGTTATTTCCTGGAAAAGAAAATAATGAAAGAAAAAGCATGTAAAGAAACACCATAATTGGACACAAAATTATATGTTATTTCCTTGGAAAAGAAAATAATGAAAGGAGCATGTAATCAAAAATTTATCATTGTAAGAACTAAAAGCCAACTCACTTTTCCATTTTACAAGGATTGTGTTCAAGAGTTTTTTATATTCTATAAAACTACATACTTCAGAAAGCTAAACTTTACACACTATAAAAAAAAAAAATTACACGTGAAATTAGAAATGTTATTACAAGTGGTAATTAATTAATTGGTGTAAAATTAGAAATGTTATTACAAGTGGTAATTAATTAATTGGTGTAGCTAGTTCCATGTCAATAAAGAATCAACTTAAATTTAATCAATTTAAATTTAAATTTAAAACATACTAGTTTACACCATCAAGTTTACTCAAAATATTATTCACAATTATGAAAAAACATTTCTTAGAAAAAAAATTCAACACTATACCATAAATATTACAAATTAAATTATTATATTATATAACAAACAATTAAAATTCAATTACACAATTATGAAAAAACATTTTTTAAGAAAAATTCTTCAACACTATACCATAAATATTACAAATTAAATTATTATATTATATAACAAACAATTAAAATTCAACTACAAAATAGACATTTTTTATAAACAAAGATTAAGATTTTCATCAACAAAAAAAAAATAAAACACTATACCATAAATATTACAAATTAAATTATTATATTATATAATAAACAATTAAAACATTTTTTATAAACAAAGATTAAGATTTTCATCAACAAAAAATTAAAGCACTTAGTGAAAAAACATAACACTATACCATAAATATTACAAATTAAATTATTATATTATATAATAAACAATTAAAACATTTTTTATAAACAAAGATTAAGATTTTCATCAAGCACTTAGTGAAAAAACATAAAATTCATTAGGAAAAAGCATACATTACATTCAAAAGACCAAAAAAAAAAAAAAAAAATTAAAACACTTGGTGAGAAAACATAAAATTCATTAAGAAAAAACATACATTACATCCAAAACTTTATTTTTTATTCTTTGGGCTACTCAATGTCACCACCAAATTAGGTTGTCAAAACTGCACTCAACCAATTTATGTCATTCCTTTTTTCAAAATGTAAAATTACCCCAAAACAAGCATTTCATCATATTAATAAAAATAAAAATAGATTAAAAAATAAATAAATAAATAAACATTAAAAATAATAATAGAATAAAAA
>ML803131.1:159609-172355 GCA_009831015.1 Picea engelmannii
TGGATTCGAGGGCCGTGGAACTTTGAATACGGGTTTTTGAGTCTTATCTTTTGATTCTTATGACATATGTATTTTTTGGAGTTGGATTCAATGGCCGTGCTATTTTGTAGATCGCTTAGGCCATTTTAAACCTGTTTTATTTTCACTGGGATTTTAAAAGGGCTTTGACACTTGTAGCTGTTTTGGAGTGAAACAAATTGAAATTTGGGAAGCATCATCTTGCTATTCGAAATACTCATGAATGCTGTTGAAATTATTATAATATTATTTTTATTGCAACTTCTTTGGCTTTATGACACTTTATGCCATTTTTATACTGTTTTTATTATACTAGTAAAAAATGCGGCCAAAAAAAAAAAACACACTCAGTTTTACATTATGGGATTGTATCTGTTTGCAATTTCCTGAAAAGTATGGAAATAAGTCTCTCCAACTTTTATCGTTTTAACTGATTACATAACCATTGTTAACTCAGTCTTGGATTATGAGCTTATATATGTTTGCAATTTTCAGAAAGGCATTGAACTAAGTCTCAACAACTTTTATAATTGCTTGCTTGTATTTTCTGGATAATTGTGTAAGCAGTTTCGAGATGTTGAAAAACTGCTCAGTTTTTATATAGAAAATACGAACAATATGACTAATATGACTAAACTTACTAAAATGTGAAAATCTACATACTCTCAACTTTTATAATTTTAACTGATTACTTAATAAGTGTTATTGAATGAAATGCTTCTGTAATTTCTGCAATAGGATGGATTCTCTTATCTTGGACATTTGTGTAAGGTGGTTGTGAGACTTGTGGTCTCGTATGACACACTTGACAATTCGTTATACTTTTCCTGTGAAATATGTTATGATTTTGAGTTATATAATATTTCCTTCACACAGAACTTCTATTACAAATGATAACGTTGATTAAATGATTGACATTTCTCTTCTAGCAGGCAGAACTCTGCTCCTAAACAGCAGCATCGGGCTGCTCTAGTGAGATGGTGAGATACATTGTATGCTAGCTATTTTTCTAGTTTGTTGGGGCAATCCTTTATTATGATTTTCTTCCCTTCAACCTTGAATGGTAGGAGAGATACACACTTAGTGGTGGAAACCTTATTTTCTGCAGTAGATCCAGTGGCCATAGAGGTGCATTCTCTTCCATGACATAGGTAGATCCAGTGGCCACTGAGGTGCATTCTCTTCCATGACATGGGTAGATCCAGTGGCCACTGGGGTGCACTCTCTTCCATGACATACTTCCAGGACTATGCCACTTTTTGCTCCTCAGGGTTCATGTTTTATTTCAATCCTGCGTTCATGTTTTATTTCAATCCTTTCACCAGCACTATTTTATCAGCTAGTAGCAATAAGACTAGATAAATCTCTACCTTAACTAGATCCAGTAGAAGACTATGCCACTTTTTGCTCCTCGGGGTTCATGTTCTATTTCAATCCTTTCATCAGCTAGTAGCAATAAAACTAGATAAATCTCTACCTTAACTAGATCCAGTAGAATTTGCTCTTTGTGCACACACCTAGATTGAAGAAGAGTGCACATCTTAGAATTTGCTGACAAAGAGTACACAACTTAGAATCTTTAGACAAGTGAAAATTTGGTTGAAATCCATTTTGTTGATTTTATAATTAGAAGTAAAGTTTATTTTTTTATGATGAAATGCTTGTTTTGGGAAACCCTTTAGGTACTTTCACATTTTGAAAGAAGGAATGACATAAATTGAGGTGCTTTCACATTTTGAAAGAAGGAATGACATAAATTGGTTGACTTTTACATTTTGAAAGAAGGAATGACAAATTGGTTGACTTTCACATTTTGAAAGAAGGAATGACAAATTGGTTGACTTTCACATTTTGAAAGAAGGAATGACCTAAATTGGTTGACTGCAGTTTTGACAACCTAATTTGGTGGTGACATTGAGTAGCCCAAAGAATAAAAAATAAAGTTAATATACATTCTAGTGTTGAATGTAATGTATGTTTTTTCCTAATGATTTTATGTTTTCTCACTAAGTGTTTTAGTTTTTAGTTTTTTTAATGTATGTTTTTTCCTAATGAATTTTATGTTTCTTCACTAAGTGCTTTAATTTTTTGTTGATGAAAATCTTAATCTTTGTTTATAAAAAATGTCTATTTTGTAGTTGAATTTTAATTGTTTGTTATATAATAATTTAATTTGTAATATTTATGTTATGTTTTTTCACTAAGTGCTTTAATTTTTTGTTGATGAAAATCTAATCTTTGTTTATAAAAAATGTCTATTTTGTAGTTGAATTTTAATTGTTTGTTATATAATATAATAATTTAATTTGTAATATTTATGATATAATGTTTATAAAAATCTTAATTTTTGTTTATAAAAAATGTCTATTTTGTAGTTGAATTTTAATTGTTGTTATATAATATAATAATTTAATTTATAATATTTATGATATAATTTGATGATTTTTATTGTTTGTTATATAATATAATAATTTAATTTATAATATTTATGGTATAGTGTGAAGATTTTTTTTTTTAAGAAATGTAAGACATGTTTTTTTTCATAATTGTGAATAATATTTTAAATAAATTTGATAGTATAAAGTAGTATGTTTTAAATTTAAATTGATTCTTTATTGACATGGAACTAGTCAAATGTGAGCATCTACATTAATTAATTAATTAATTACCACTTGTAATAACATTTTTAATTTTACACCAATTAATTAATTACCACTTGTAATAACATTGCATTTCTAATTTCACTTGTAATTTTTTTTTATAGTGTGTAAAGTTTAGCTTTTTGAAGTATGTAGTTTTATAGAATAAAAAACTCTTGAACACAATCCTTGTAAAATGGAAAAGTGAGTTGGTTACAATGATAAAATTGTTTCCAATTATGGTGTTTCTTTACATGCTCTTTCTTTCATTATTTCCTTTTTCAAGGAAATAACATATTTTTGAGGAAGTAGAATAAAAAATACAATCATAAGGTGATCATAAGGTGCATTGAGCTTTGTCCCAAAACCCTTTTTATAATGGTGTTTCTTTACATGCTAATGGTGTTTCTTTACATGCTCTTTTTTTCATTATTTCCTTTTCTAAGGAAATAACATATTTTTGAGTAAGTAGAATAAAAAATACAATCATAAGGTGCATTGAGCTTTGTCCAAAAACCCTTTTATAAGGTAAGGGTATACATAGCAATTAAATTTGGGATGCTAAATGATTTACAAAACATATGTCAAAGTGCCTTCTATAGGGTACACAAGACTTGAGCTATCAAATGTTCCACAAATCTAACAAAAAAAACCAATAAAAAACATAAATGTCAAACATATAAATACTAAAAGTCATTTAGCATTGATTGTTTATGAACATTAAGTTGTCCATTTTCAAAGTTAGATATTGAAAATTGATTCTCTAGAAGTTCTAACTCTTTTTTGGATAGTTTATTGGCCACTTAGTTGTGTTCATGGTACACATATGGAAAGGTAATAAAAAGGTTTTGGTGATTTGCTTCACTTGCTTAGTAACTGCATAGAGACCAATGTCTTATGCTTGTACTTGCTCATTCATCCAATTCATTACTAGTAGTGAATCCCCAAATTTGAGCTCAATCTTGTGATTTTGTCCTTGATAGGCCCCAATGCATGGATTGATCTGCTTGAAAGTCACTAATAGGCTTCAGAGTCTTAGTTAAAGGAGACTCTTTGTAATATGGAAAAAACCCCACCACATGGGTTGAGACTTAAATATTGGGCAAATATTTATCCTCAAACAATGGGGAATTTCTTTCTAGCCATATTCCCCATAACACAAGATAAGGCATGACTTTAAAGCCCTCCTACTCCTTTTGTTTGAACCATGATTTGAAGAAGCCCCACCACATAGGTTGAGACTTGAATAGTGGGCAAATATTTATCCTCAAACAATGAGGAATTTCTTTTTGGCCATATTCCCCATAACACAAGATAAGGCATGGCTCTAAAGCATTCCAACTCCTTTTGTTTGAACCATGATTGGAAACTAATTTTGATAATTGTGCCTTGCATGAGCAAAACAAAACTAGGGGACTCTTCAACCTCTTGCCAAACTTGTGAGGTATATGCACATTGGAGGAAAGGATGTGCATTGGTTTCCTCTTGAGTAAAGCATAAAGAGCATCTCCTAAGCATTGACTTGCCCTTGTTTTGAAGTAAATCCTAGGTCAACACCTTATTAGTTAGCACTAACTACATAAATAGTTTGGCTTTTAAAGGTGCCTTCACCTTCTAGAGGATTTTCCACCACTAGCACACTTTTTCATTTTTGTGCTTAGAGTGCTTGATAACCAAGTTTTGTGGTGTAAGAATCCCCATGTTTATTTAGGCCCCAAATTAGGTTGTTTGAATTTTTCCTAATTCTAGTATGAATGTTTTGCAATTTTGAGATGTATAAGTTCCATAGACTGACCTAGTCCCTTTCTATCCCTAGATCTTCAAAACCTATCAATCTTGGTTCCCACATTGTAGTTTCAACAAGCTTATTTATCAAATTTAGAATATATCTCCCAATCAATTGTAGATGTTGCACAAGCTCCTTCATGAGAAAAATATTCCTATTATAGCCCATAATGGTATCCATCTCGATTTGTACTTGTGACCCGTTCCCAATATGCCAAGCCAAATAAGAAACCTATGATTAGGAATGCCAAGGTCAAAGCCTTCCATTAGTTGGATACATTTTGGATCGACTTACATGCTTTTCTTCTCTGATCTAGTGATGAACCAAAGGCAATATGTTTTTGAATCAAAATTTGACTCCAAATATTATCTGTGGTAAGAGCCATCTGTAATGACTTTGTTGCCAATGAGTGATTGAAGAGGTGGATATTTTTTTAGGCCGCGTCTCGTAAAGCTTTAGGAGTTGCTATCTTTTGCCATCAAACTCAATGTGTCTCTTTAAAATGGCTACTTCCCTAGCAGAGAAAGTTATAGTAGAACTTTCAATTTTTTTCTAAAATACCCTTGGGAATATGGGTAAGAGTGTGTCAGTAAATCAGAATGGCCTCTAGTATTGTTTTGACAAGGACCAAATGTCCCCCTCTCAACAAATGCCTATTACACCACAAGGACATTCTTTTATTTATTTATTTTAGATACCAACCACCACTAGTGCACCTTCCCATAGGAGTTTGGCTTCAAATTAAAACCCAAGTATTTAATACCATTATTCATATCCAAGTGTTGAAAAGGAATCAATCTTTCAAATTCCAAACAGAGCTCATCATTCACACTGGAAGTGGAAATGGTTGATTTGGCATTTTTAACTTCCATTCTACTAGCCTTATTGAATAGAAACAATGAATCTTGCAATGGGGATCCTTCACGAAGCGACTTGAAACAAATGATAACACCAATCCACAAAGAGTAGATGTGATAGAGCTTCTCTGCTAATCCTTATTCCTTGAAATAACCTTGTTCTTCTTCCTTCTAGAATTGACTTGCTTAGGCCTTATGCTACTAGAAGGAAGAGATAAGGAGATAGGGGACACCCTTGCCTCAACCCCCTAGTAGGCTTGAAAAAAGGCGAGGTTGCACCATTTATCATAATGACAATAGAAGTTGTTGTGACATAGCAAATTATCCACCTGACTAAGGGAAGTGAGAACCCTAGATGAATTGAGTAATAACTAGAGATATAGCCAAGACACTTTATCATAAGCCTTCGAAATATCAATCTTGACAATTGCAACTGGAGAGTGTGAAAGCTTGATAGTGTAAACCTTATTCGGTTGTACCAATTGCCTCGTGTATTCGTCTTCCTCTTGGAAAACCAAACTGCTCTATTGAAATATAGTTTGACAGTATTGGCTTTAGCCTAACAATAATCAATTTTGCAATAATCTTATACATGCAGTTACAAAGCGAAATAGGTCGAAACCCATCAAATGACATTGCACAACCTTGCTTAGGGATCAATGCTAGCAATGTTGCATTAAGATTCCTAGAAACCCATCAAATGAAGTTGGGAAATCTTGCTTAAGGATCAATGCTAGGATTGTTGCATTAAGACCCCTAGATAATCTGTGAGTTGTGTGTACCTCATCCACCGCTCTCAATAGATTTGTTTGAAGAAGATAAAAAGATGCAATGTAAAACTCCAATTGACCGTCCATCAAGATCAAGATTGCGATCCTTTTTGAAGGAAAGTAAGGTATTGTTCAACTCTTCAAATTGATCACGACTCGATATATTTGAAGATGGGTCATGGTGTTCAACAATCCTTGATGATTTGAGGGAAGTCCTGCACCAACCAACTTGGATTGAACTTAAAGGGTGTGCTCGACCTAGGGTCTTCCTTATTGACCTCCAACATGATAGGAAAATGGCTCAAGCACCTATTAGGGCAGATCCATGATTTGGACCTATCCACCTTTTGCAACACCAAATTATTAACCACAAACTAATCTAGCCTTTTGAAAATCCCTTCACTCCCATACCTATTATTGCTCTAGGGAGGTCTAAGCTTTAAGGGATCCACATCAACCAGACCACTCTACTCAAAACGATTAAGAAAAAAATCTGCAAGTTTGTCCACACGAGCTCTAGTCCCCCAAACTTGCCTTTGGTTTAGAGTAAAAAATCATATCACCCCCCCATGATGAAAACTATCAGAGTTAAAACATTGTAAACTAAATAGCTTATCCCATAACTGCTGCTTTTCCTTGTAGGGCTCATATATGTTGAGATTAGTAAAGGATAATCCCCAACATTTACTAAAAAATTTGTTACAAAGACTTGATGAAATGACAAAGGAGTTTATCATGGTGATATTTTGGTTCCACCTCGTTATTAAATTCCCCCAACAAACCCTCAAAATCATCTGCAAGGAAATCCCAAGAGCGAAAAATCTTCCTCAAGATTAGTAAAGGATAATCCCCAACATTTATTGAAAACTTCGTTACAAAGACTCGATGAAATGGCAAAGGAGTTTATCATGGTGATATTTTGGTTCCACCTTGTTATTAAATCCCCCAACAAACCCTCATAATCAACTGGAAGGAAATCTTTAGAGCCAAAAATCTTTCTTAATTCAGGTATTAACAGTTTCCCCTTCCCCATAGTCTCTTGAATCAAAACAATGTCAAATCAATCAAGATCAACTTGCCTTCCTAAGGCCAACTTCTTGGCTTGGCCCCTTATTGATAAAAAAAATTTGATCACCTAGATTTCCATATCTTGGAATAACAAAAAAAAAATCGACATTAGAAGAAGGAAATTTTGAAAGATTATCAGTTCATAGGATAACCCTTAGTCTCAGCATCGTCATGCATTTCATGGATTAAAAATCTGAGTCCGTATGCTTAAGATATTCAGGGTTTTGTTCAAGTGCCCAAAAAACACTTTTCCATGTACAACACAACTCTTTTTGGAATTAAGATTTTCTTAGAACCATGTCCATTTTCATAATCATAATTATATTTTTGGAACCATGTTGATTTTCTTGCAACCCCATTTATTATTCTTGGTTCTATTCTTAGTACTCATTTTCTTAGTTCTTCATTTTCTTAGTTCCACTCTTCCATAATTAGCATTTTCTTGGTTCTCCATTCCCACTTTCCCCACTTTCCATACTTTAGTCTAATTTACTCTTGCAGGGCTACCCCTGCATTCTCCCTCCCCTCTCCTCTCTTCCCTTACTCCTTCCATAGTATTTCTCCCATCCCCCTCACTCCTCTCTTTCGGACCTACACCACTTTAGACCTACACCCCTTCCACCCCTTAACTCCACATCCCTTACCCCCGCACCACATTCCTTTACTCCCTCTCCACTCATCTCTCTCCCTACTCACCCATAATTAACCATTTTTCCCATACCCCTCACTCCTCTTGCAGAGCTCACTCCTCCTTTGGACCTACACCCCTTCCCCCCCTCAGCGTGCATTCCTTCATCCATTACCTCCACCCTCTCTCGTTCTTCTCCCCATTCTCCTACACTTAACCATTTTTCCTAAGTTTTACTCCTCCAACCACATCATGACACATGGCACCCTGTCCACCCTATCCAACTATGACACATGAGAACCCACTGTATTATGACACATGGTAACTAATTATACTATGACATGTGGCATCCTATCAGATTGTAACATGTGGGCTATGATTGGGCGTTGACTTGTCGCTGACTAGGCATTTACTGGGTGACGACTGGGTGTTGATTGGGCATCAAAATATTTAATTAATTCATAAAATGTTCTAAGGTTCAAGCCTCGAAGTCTCCATATGCTTCACATCAAGTCCATGTTAAACTTTTCAATATATACATTATACTCTCAAAATACTACAATGAATGTGGGATATAAATTACAAAGGAAAAGTCAAATTTTTCAAAATACTACAATGAATGTGGGATATAAATTACAAAGGAAAAGTCAAATTTTTAAATGGAGGCGACAAATTAAGATGAATGGCCACGATTGACCCAAGAATTGATGAATCACTACTGAGCGACGAACTTATGGAGGTCATAACTTGAGATTGGGGAGTCGGTTTTGGACAAACTAAACCTCATTGGAAAAGTAATTCGACGAGAGACAATGGAACATGTTTGAAGAGGTAAAATTGATCATAAATCTCTCAGAAAGTGAAAGAACTGTTAGTTATGTTTCAATGATTTGTCGATGAATTTGCTTGGAACTTCAACTTCCCGAGCTTATAACTTGAGATCTAGATCTCCAAATTGTGCTTAGGAGGCCTCGTTGGAAAGCTACGATGATAAAGATTGCATATATAATGGTTTCCATGGATCAAAGATAAAAAAATCATGTTCAACAAATTTAAACACAATCTATTTTGATTAAAGGTAGTCAACTTGAAAACTTGAAAATAAAGTTTATTAAAAGAATAAGTGGGCTCTACTCAGAGGCACAAATTTCAATGATATAAAGTCATTAATGAGAATTCAATAAAGTAAAATTTAAAGGTGGTTTACTCTACAAAGGAATCATGGAAAATTTTAGAAAGATAAACCTTAACTACTTCAAGAACATTGAGAACAGACTTTAAAAAGACAAGAGAAGGCATCATCAAAAGGTTGGTTGGCAGTTAAAAGTTTCTACAGTGGAAAATATTCTACAAGAAGCAAAACTCATCTTTCCAATATTCGATGCACTGACTTGCTAAAACTTGTCTCTCTACTTCTTTTCTGTAAATAATATGATGTATATTTGTATAACTGCATATAAGGGTTGTACATTTGTATATACAATCTTTTTTGGAAGATATTTTGGGGTTTGCTCTTTAGCATTTACCTTTTACATTCATTGTAGAACCATACAAAGAATCTTCCAACATTTCAACGAAAGATGAGTACCACTTCTATAAAAATGCAGGGGGATTTATTTCCTCACGAGGTTGTTGTTTGGATATTGTCCAATTTAAACATAAACTCCCCCCAACCTTTGGATATTTAGGGAAATGATCTTCATGGGGGAACATGACATGGGGCATGGCTTGCTCTAAGGGCCCTGTTTATCAGTTTTTGATGTCCTTCGTTTATTTATTCAATTGTAGTTTCCTAAACCCTTCTCAGGGTTGACTCATTCCCCATCATTGAACCCCCTAGCTCCTTTAAAGAGTCAACCCCCAAAATGCTAGACTGAGATAGGTCTGTGGTTGAGCCCCCCCTTCGTGGGCACAGAAGGTAAGGTCCACCACCTCTAAATTGAGAGGAAGAGGTAGGCCTTGTCTATCCTTTCGAGTGAGTTTGTTGGATAAGAAAGGAAGGGTCTGAATCTTTGGACAAGTCCATCGTGTAAACAAAATCTTCAAAAAATTTGGGCTGGGAAAGTGACATAGAGTGATCCAGGAAAGGTTTTATTGACTTCATTTCCATTTTACCAGGATCTAAGGAAGTACTTAGTACTCTTCCATCATCCCCCAACCCTTCCAAATTACCATTAAAAGGAAAAGGGGCATGGATAATACATAACTTACTCTAACCATTGAAAATGATGAAGGATTTTTCAAGGATGGACTAGTCACATTTATTATGAAGGTTTCAACAATGATTGAATATGAAATAAAACAAGACGACTTACCTTCTTAAACTTGTATAAAACAACTAAAAGCATGTTGGATTCAAATAATTAATGTATTAAGGGCACATTAAATGAACTCAATGAATTAACATCCAAAAACACTGAAGCTTATTCTAAATTGATTGGATTAGGTTTTGTGGGCATCACCATTGAAGTACAAGGTCCAAAGCTAATCTCAAACTCAATGCTTCGAACAAGACAACAATTCGAAGAAAGTGTGGAAAATTTAAAGAATTTATCAGTAGAGAAGTTCAATAGTATGGTTGAATAAACTGAAGATGACATTGATAATTGACTTGTTGAATACACCAATAGAAATGAAGATATTGAAACTACATTGAAAAATCTTTCAATTGACTATAGAGAATATGAAAATGAATTGTTCAAAATCAAAGTCAAACAAGACATGACTGTTGCGCCTTTGCGACAATATATTGAAGAATGGTTAAAAAGGGATATAATCAAGATTACTGAAGGTCCAACCAAAGCAGTTCATATCGGTCATATAACCACGACAAAAAAAGATACAAAAGACACATCAACAAGAAAATGAAGATAGGAGAGATTCATCACAGTTAATCTAAAGATCACATTTATCTCAAAAGATTTCTCTTTCTAGATCAAAAATCATCCAGTTACATTTATTCTTTCCTTGAAAAACATAACCAATTTTTGATCATTTATTTAGTTTTTTTTCCAGGTCCATCCTTGCTCTTGATTTGATTCAAAGACTCCATTCTATTCTCTTTTTATTTTTATTTTATGGTCCATAGGATCCCCAATACCAATCCTTTTGGACAAACACTTTAATTTTTGTCACACTATAAAGACTTTATCATTTTTGAGAAAATCCGAGAGAACCAATTCGAGGTTAATTTTCACTATATCTCTTAACTCTTTTGAGGATACAATATTTGAAATTGATTCATCAAAATCTTATTTTGATTTTAATGAAGATCTCTTTTAAGGTTCTCTGATATATGGGCCATTTGTTTTCTTCCTATAAATGTGATCAAAAATATTTTATGAATGAGATGAATGTGATATCTGTTTTCCATTTCTTATAATATATAATATGTTTATATTATTTCTGCCAATTTAACATTTTATGAGTGAAGGTTCGTGGTCATTTTTTCAGGAACCGTGGATGTATATTTATCATTTTTATCTTAATTGAACGATAAATATTTCAAAGTTTTCTATATAGAACTCTCCCATATATATATTGTCCCGAAAAATTCAAAGAGAATCTTCTAGAAAAACTTAAAGAGGAGTACCACCTCTATAAAAATGCAGGGGATTCATATCCTCGCGAGGTTGCTGTTTCGGTTTTAACAAACTCAAACATCAACAAGTCCAAGACTTGGGTATGCTTCCTATCTCTCCAGACCAAATCCAATGTTTCGAGTAGACCTTTACTGATATCCACCTCCACCAATACTTCAACAACATGTTGAGTCACATTTGCCACAAAATTGTCGTCCACTAACACTGTTTTGCCTATGACATCACTAATTGCTTGAATAGCCAGTTCCGTCCAAAACTCCATTGACAGGTTAGGTAATTTCACCCACATCGAGGTTTACCTATGAACTCATCCTTTGGGTCAAACAGAGGAGACCACAGTTTGAGCGATAACAATGAGCTATCCAGGAACCAAGTACCCTTCAAAATCAAGTTAACATCCTCCAAGGAATTGAAGATAAACCCTAACCATCCTCGAGTTAAGATATGGATGTCAAGTCATAACCAAGGGAGGGATACCCAACATCCCTTATCCACCTTCGAACTTTCTCCATACCAACCCGACGTCCTAAAAACTTATCTACAAGTGTCTTCCCTGACAGATCAACTATTTGGTCCACCGGGATATGTTCAACAACTACTAATGAAGCTCCTCCACCCTTGCTTCTCACCATCTTACATTTTTTCTTCCTCGACCCTACTTTGGAGTTTGACCAAATTCCACCTTGGAGCAATTCTTGATCATGTTTAGACTTGATAAACCCCACTCCCCTTGGTTCTGGTATTTCTCCAAAGGCCCTAGCAATAGGGTCGTGGAAAATCTCCGACGAGGAATAAAAAATGACTCTGGAACCTTCTACAGTCTTCGATAAAATTGACAATCAGGGATCAAAAGTCTTATTTGTCGAGTTAACTTCACATCTCCTCGAACGGTCAGGTAACCCATGGGAGGTACTGACATGATCATGACAAAATCCACCATCAATACCCTCACTCGAAGATGCCATCAATTATCCAAACCGCAATAGATCATGCACCCCTTCGTATTTCACCTCATCCTCTAGTGAGGTCTAAAATCCATGGACACGTGTAGCGATATTTGGTGAAGGTTGTACAAATATATGATCTTCAGACAACGGATCATCC
This sequence comes from Picea engelmannii, assembly GCA_009831015.1. NCBI lineage: Eukaryota > Viridiplantae > Streptophyta > Pinopsida > Pinales > Pinaceae > Picea > Picea engelmannii. The sequence goes on from ML803131.1 coordinate 172,082, forward strand.
AAGTAATCAACCAATTGGATTTTTTTATTGCACCGAGAGGTGCTCTACAACCATGGAAGAGATGTTCATATAACGCAATGTTATATTAAAATAATAATAAAAAGTTAAAAAATAAAAGAATAAAGATTTATAAATAGAAATAGAAGTATAAAAAATATAAATCCAAAGGATTTATAAATCCGAAATATATTTATAATGTTAAATAATTAATTATTTAAAATCATAAATATATTATATATCTATTATATTTTTAATTATATATATATATATATAT
>ML803131.1:172405-203321 GCA_009831015.1 Picea engelmannii
CGAGAGGGATTAAATCTAGACCTTTAACCTTCTTCAAGTTTTTCAATCTTAAAAAGGTTTGCACGTCGAGATATTTGATCCTTCTCGTCCATAATCCCAGATCTAGAGTTAAGATGGATTTGGTTTTTGTTTTTTCAATAAATATAATTAGAAGATATGAAAGTGGATGTTTTCAAGTTCTATTGAAACAATGGGGTTAAATTTTAGCTCATTGTTTGGATAACTTTTAGCTCTTATTGTTTGGATTTTGTGTTTGTATGCCTTTCCTTTGCCTATGTTTCCCTTGGGAAAATATGTTCCATTTTTAAAGAGTTTTGGTTTTATCATTTATTTATTTGGTTTTCTCAATACATATGGAAAATATGTTCCATTTTTAATGAGTTTTGGTTTTATATATATATATATATATATATATATATATATATATATATATATTTTGGGTTTCCTCAATACATAAATACATATGGTGAGAAGAGATGGAAGTGGTTTCATAAGGCTAAGATTATTTTTAAAATTTTTCTTGCATGGAAGGAAAGCGAACTTAGATTTTTAAACTTTTATTTATATTAAAGTTTTTTTTTTAAAGGTTAAGGTTATTTTTTAAACTTTTATTGTAGAGAAGGAAAACAAAGTTTATATTGCTTGAATTTTTATCTAGAACCAAATTATCTTTAATTTCCTAATAATGGGTGGAGTGTTCACTTGAAACCTTGAACATTTCAAAATTGCGTATACATTTTTTATCTAGAAAATTCAAGTAATATAAACAACTGTGGAAATCTACATTCTCATATGAAGTTTATATTTTTAAACTTTTATTTATATTAAAGTTGTTTTTTAAAGCTAATGTTATTTTAAAGCAAAATTTAAAATTTTATACCTTTACTTATATTAACATTGTTTTCTTTAATATTTAAATTTAAGGAAAATTCTATTGAGAATTGCAATGATAATTTTAATAAATTTGTTGATGTAAATAATGCCTTTTAATCAAGGATATTTAGATTAAACATTTTTTTTATATTAGTTAAAAGATTGTGAATTGATACAATGTTATAAAGGACTTTTTTAAACTAGCTTTTTGATTTCATTTTGGCATACTAATTAATAAATATAAATACTTTATTTTAAAACAAATCAATTTTATGATGATGATGATGATGATGATGATTAACGTCCACTGAGACCAAATTGGTTTATCAGACCTTAAGAGGGTAAGGGATTACTTGCAATTCTTTATAATTTTGTTTCTGTGTTCGAAAAACATTAAGAAAAACTTTCCAAAATCACCATAGTTTTGTTGAGTTAAAAGGTTAGGAAGGTCGGTAGTGTGACAAATATTTTGAAATTGAGATATAATTAATTTGGGTATAGGCTGGAAAATTTAAGAGAAAGTGCTTTTCATCTTCAACCTTCTTAGTGTCACAAATGTGACACACTCTTTCATCCCAAGGTGTTTTAAAAATTGACCAATGCCCAGTTTCACTACGGAGCTCGTGAGAATTTGTACTTATCTTAACAAGGCTTATTTTTTTCTTTACACTTGTCAAAACAAAGAGATAATTTTGATCTTCTAGATTAGGGTTGATTACATCCTTATAATACTTTAATTTTATTTTTTTCTTAACTCTTTATCACACCACATTTTCTCCTTAAACTTTGATTTAATGATATTTTTAATAGTATCCTTATTCTGCAAAATGATGTCTTCCATGATTCCCCAATAGCTTAGCCAAGAATGAGCATCTTTATGCCATCCTTGCTTGAGTCGAAGGTGGTTACGACTGGATTTTGAAGTAATTTTAGGAAGCCTCTTGTCTTCCTTGTTGTTTAACTTTTTTTATACATTAGGTATCTAGTCATCGCTGTGTTCTCAATGGGGGAAAGGATTGCCTCTAAGAGGATGATGGGATATGGCATATTTCCTTTAATTTTGAGATTATAGGTTATAAAATTCTTTTGGATTTGCTCTATCTTTCTCTAGGATTCACGAGAGATATTGTATCCTCAGACTTAACATCCATATAGAATAACATCATAACAAGAGTCTCAAAGAGGAGTTTCTTCTTATTCCATATCCAAAGATCGGCTGATTTACAATTGTTTTCAAACCCATAATAAGCTTTCCATCCCCCAATAATCCTTTTCTCGTGGTGAATATCGATTCCAATATATTTGTATGAAGTGCCTTACTCCAAGTTGTTGTTGTCATATACAAAGGTATCATAAGTGATCTTATTGGATTTAATGATCATGACCTTAGTCTTGTTAGTATTAACGATGATACCCATATTGGAGCAAAATTCTTGAGGATTCTTAGTTGGTTTTAAATATTGCAGGGACTCCTCACCATAAAAACTATATCATCAGCGTAAAGAAGAAGATTGATGACTATACTAGTGAGAGTAGGGTCGACACAACCTGCTTCTTCCAAGCAATCTTCTAACTTGTCAATGCATATGCCAAATAAGGTAGGGGACAAGGGACAACCTTACTTGAATCCAATACTGTAATTAATCTATTTCAACAGGCTCTCAATGTTCTTAAACTTAGCAATAACGTTCTTATACAACCTTATTGTAGAAACCGTCAACTTGAAAGACACTTTTATCTCTTCCAACCTATTCCAAAGGTTTTTCTTGGGAATCATGTCAAAAGCTTTTCTAAAGTCAACAAAACAACAAAAAAAATTGGTTTTAGTATTGCTAAACTCCTCTACAATGATCTTAAAGGAAACAAGATGGTCCATAGTTGATGTTGGTGCAATTATATGTATAATATATTACCAAACATAATTTTTCGACCAGGATACGTAATCAACAAAATTGTTACACTATATGTGCCAACAACAGGTGGTTTAACTATGTATGATGAATATAGTTTATATAAGAAAACAATCTAAAAACCAACACTCTGTTTTCACACTTCAAAGATAACACTCTCCACACATTTCAAAATTTAGAAAGTAAAACTCATAAACAAGCATATGATCTAAAGTTCTTTCTCATGCGATGGACCTGTTCATTGTTGGCTCATGAAAGGTAAATATGAATTGTGATTCTATCTCTTGGAACAACTACACAAACAACAATTAACACTCTGGAAATTTAATCAAGCTTAAAAGAATTACCAGGTAGGGTAAAACACTTCATTATAGGTGCATGCATGGTGAGAGATGGAGGTCTTGATTGTGCCTGTGTTTGCAAGGTGCAATATAATCAATTCTAGAAAATAAAGCTATAAGTGTGATGGAGCACTCCATTGCATGCTCATGTATGGTGAAAGATAGAGACTCCACTTGTCCATAGCTTTGCAAAATAGAAACAAATATTAAAGCATTAAATCTAACAAATGCATGCATTCCAAAGACTCTCTTACATGCAACAAGATTGTCCATTTATTGGATTATGAAGGTGAAAGATGGATTCTAATCTCATTTCATGTAGCAACTCAATTCAATGATAACTTGCAAGCAATTCCTATCCAATTTTGCACACTTCTTCAAACCAATGACATTCATAATGTAAATCAATGCAACTTGACAATTATGAAAGTTATTTCATTCCTATACATGAAACAAAGGTTTTAATGAGATGTTCCATTTGTTGGCTCATGTAATGTGAATGATGGACTCTCAAACTGTTCCTGTACTGCCACACTTTACAATAAATTCTAATAGTGAAATCAAAACAAAATAACATGAAATCAAAATAACAAGTACAAGAAATACAAATCTATACTAATAATTTACAATGAGCTTACAAAGCTGGATCGGTGGGCCCTTGCCGATGCCAACATGGAAGCTTTTAAATCAGCAGATGCTAAATTTTAAAAGACACACAAGATCATTGAATTCAAACTTACATTAATCTTCAGCAAGTAGGTTTACAAAAAACGTCTATTAAAAAATCCAATATGTAGCATAACAATTCCTCTCTTTCCTCAGACCTATGAGGTCTTATTTATACATAAAATCCATGGAGGAATGGATGAAACCAAATCCCCAAGCTCATACTTTTTTTTTTACAATTTTAGGATAAATCCCCAAAATATGGGCTTTTTCATCAATTTGGGCAGACTCGAGTTAGAGATCTACCCATATCTTCTACACCAATTCTAATTTTGGAAAAGTGTCTGCTTTTTACTCAATTTTTCACATTCTAGACAAAATCCATATCGTAGAATTGCTAGATTTGATACCATCTGCACAAAACTCGAGGTGCAAGTTGGCAGTTTGAGATTTTTGCTAATTTTTGCAGAATCATTCCTCCTGAGCTAGAAGTCCACACATGTGATCTTGGTGAATTCTTCCACCCATGTCCGCATGTAGACATTGTTCTGGACAAAACCCATGTCCCCAATTTTCTTCTAGAAGCATTTCAAATTTTTGAACTATTTGTAGTACTAGACAGTTGTTGACGCTGGTACCAGATGAGCACAACATTGGTACCGAACGAGAGAAAAATTTCTACCGAACGAGCTGAGTATCGGATGAACACCGAAACAGTTACCAGATGAATATGGGTTGTTGTCATAAGGCTTGCTTAGATCATTCAAAGTAATTAGAGAGCTTTAAACATCAAATATTCAATCCAAATTATTAATAAATCATCATAAATCATGATTAAACACAAGCTACCACATATGTACACAATAATTTCTAAAGGACATGTTTGTTGAGGAAAATAGGCAGAGAGTGCATATGTATTAGGCAAAATTGGTTAGGATATGGGACAAAATAAAGCAATTAGAGGTGACAAAAATGAGGTTCAACATTTCCCCCATGCCTTATCCATTGCATGTCCTCATGCAAAAATGATCTTCAAAATTTCAAAATTGATGGTATTCCTCACTCGATCAAGCACTCCTTGAAGTTCCACCCTTCTTCAACTCCTTAAGTTCTCTTTTAAGTAACCTGCTATACAATATAAATCTCATGGCCCTTGCTTCACACTTCTTACCCATGGAAAAGTAGTTATGATGGAAAAGTGGCGTCATGAGTAATAGATTAGATCTGTTAGTGATTTGATGTTAAGTTTTATCGAATCTATTGTGGATCATAATTAGGAGAAAGGGTTGGATGTGACTCTAATATGACTATAGGATAGTGGCCAAGAGTTTTCATAACGACTTTGACTAATAGGCCCCCTAGCTAGATTACCTTTAAAATAAAAGTGATATAAGCATAGTTTAGATCCCATTTGAAGAGAGGAACACATAAAAGAATACATCCCAAGATTATTAACTCGTTTTTTATCCAAGTTTTTAGAGATGAAGCTCTTCTTGCTTAGGTAAGGTGAATTACATATATTGAGGGTCCAACTTTCATGTAAACCTATTTATTTTAAAGATAGAACCCTAAAGTGGATACTTGAAGGTTCTTAAGAACATCATCTAAGAGATATAAAGGTAATCTCCTAGTCTTGATTTGATAATGATTGCTTCAGAATGAGACTCAAGGGTTTTTGTTCAGTTTTAGGTGTGCCACTTTATGTTTTTCAACTCCCTTTACTCGGCATAGCCCTGCTTCTAGCAAGCCTGTTCAGTACCTCGACGAGTTTACCTTAGTACCATATAAGCATGGCCCCGCTGCTAGTAGGCCTGTTCAGTACCTTGACGGGTTTACTTGTACTTCCTGATACTTCTTTTTTATTATATTACTCAAAATATTTAGAATGATGTATATTGTTCATTGACAACTTTAGAGTAGAAGGAAGACATGTGGTATGAGAGTGTTTTAGATTTATTAGGCACATAATTAATTGTTTGCAATCATCCCAAGGGTGACATCATCCACATTAGCCTTAAATCTCATCTATTCAATGTATAATGGAACATCTCAGATAATGAATAAGAGGTCCCTCTAGTTAATCCTATTAAGGTTCTCATGAAAGTTCATTGAGGTTTTGCAAGGGCGGTCCACCACATGAGGTTTTCATCAATACCTCACAAAAGAAACTTGTAAAGATAAAATTGGATAAGAACTTGTTGAATCAACTAGGTTAGTATTAGACATAATGGTGTCACCACTTTTCAATGGATATTTCAATTATTAATCACTTTTTCATAATGATGAGGTAATAATACATGTGCAACCATTATCATATAGAGCTAAATGTGAAAATATCTCCTTAAAGGATAACAAGGATGATTCATTTAGGGGTGAGTGTAGCAATGTAGGAGGAATATGTACATGAGAGTAAAGAAAAATTCAACACAAGACTTAAATAATCCTTAATAGAAAGAACATGAAAATATTAGCCCATACCTCCAATTACCTGAAGTGAAAACAATGTTAAGTACATGACAAAGATCATATCACCTTGGAATCAATATCATATTGATAATTGGTATCAAAACATGTTTCTGTAGTACCGAAATAGATAGTACTGGAACAAGATAGTACCAAAACAAGATTTTGCAGTACCAGAACAAGATTCTACAGTACCGGAACATAACAATATTGGAACAAAACAATACCGAAACATGATTGTGCAATATCGGAACAAGATTTAGCAGTACCGAAATTCTGGAAATGACTATCAACTTCCAGCACTGAACATGTTGATTTGGACTTGCCGAGAGATGTTGAAAAGAATACAAAGGTCCCAACAACCACTCCCCCATGCCTGAGGTTTTGCATGCCCTTATGCACACAATGTGAGACTCTAAAAAAATAAGGAGGGTTGCTGAGAGGGCTGCGAACAACTGCTAAGAACAAACCGATAGAACTAATTAGAACTAGATTTTTATTCATGCTTAAAAAATAGAAAATTCAGGGAAATGTCAAAAGTTGAACAATGATACATTATTCATGATTTATCTGACCAAAAATTATTAACTATGAATAAAATAATGTGGAATTAACATTCAATTTCAATTTCAATTTCTATTAAAAAGATCACTTAATCGATCATCCTTGTGAAATAGTGGTCTTAAAATAGATAGGTAATGATAAAGCACAAATGCATTTTTTTTTAACAACTTAAGGAAAAAGAAGAAATTTGAGGAAATAGGTCATGAAGTACTCCCTTAAGTGTTCTCTTCCATTGACAATGATGTGTTCTCTGCTTTTGAAAATACCCTTCCAGTATTATGTGTCCATTCAAAGGATGAAGATATTACCTTCTCATAAAATTCCAAACAACATTATCATAACTATTAGAAAGAAATCTACTAGAGGAACAAAAGATCTCAAACTGATTGCTTTGTTAACTTTTGACATTCTCATTTATGAAAAGTATGAAACATAGGTAGCATTGCACTTATATGCATCATTTATTTATTTAATATCCTACTCTAATTAAACAAATGAAAATGTCCTTCAAGTATAGGAATACTTCCAGTGAAGCCATGTGCGTAACATGGTTAGAAATATATTCATACTCGGGTTTAAAAAATAAATTTTAATGCACACTGGAGTATGAAGGACCAACTGCTTTGCTAATGAGATCAAACAATAATGAAAAATAAAAGAGTAGTGTGACCTCATAACTAATTGGAAGCATATTTCAATAGGATCATGATATTCTTGTTTCCCTTCTTTGTTTAGGTCACACAACATGTCCTCATTTTCCATGATACACATATTATCTTCTTCAAGATGATTGGTATTTGGAGTACATACAAAATCTGATGAGAGGCATGCTAATAACTCCTCAATCTCAGGTTCCAATGGTTTCTCTCCATTGAATTCTATCCATGATTCTTTAGTCTCCTCAACAAACCAACAAGAGGAATCTGAAAGGACTTCTAAATATTTTCGTGGAGAGACAAATAAATTATTTACCGCTGTCAAGATATTCTCTTCTTGAGAGGCGAATATCCCAACTGCTGCTAGAATATGAGAAAGTTCTTGAAGGAACATTCTTCAAGCTCTTGATCATCCGTGAATTACTCTCGCTGGTTGATGATTCCTGTCTCGCAACACAAATTAGTACTCAGGGGTTCTTACAATACCTCAAAAATGATTTATCATCGAAGATCTAAATTTTAAAGATAAGAAATTAAAACTATTTGCGAAAATAAAACACACCAAATTTGAACTCCTTGCGTTATTGGGACCCTACTGTCTCCAGATTATCGGTTCACACAATTCAACTCATCATAAATAAATCTAAATTTTCATAAATAAAAACACATTTTTTCATAAACGAAGCAAAAACACACTTGCATTAAAAGAAAAACACTTCTGTATGAAAGGGAGAGGACAACCTAACTTTGGAGAAACCCCACTAAAGTGGACGTGTGGGCTCTCCCCTCACGTATTACCGCCTTCTCTCCTCCGTTAGGTCATCCATAAAACCAATCCAAAACCATTAAAACAATCTAATTCAAATACTACCTATTACCGTTTACAACTCTCTGACAACGACGTTGAAATGTTGGTGCAATTATATGTATAATATATTACCAAACATAAATTATCGATCGGGATATGTAATCAACAGATTTGTTACACTATATGTTCCGAAAACAGGTGGTTTAACTATGTCTGATGAGTATAGTTATATAAGAAAACAATCTAAAAACCAACACTTTGTTTTCACACTTCAAAGATAACACTCTCCACACATTTCAAAATTCAGAAAGTAAAACTCATAAACAAACATATGATCTAAAGTTCTTGCTCAGGTGATGGACCTGCTCATTGTTGGCTCATGAAAGGTAAATATGAACCATGATTCTATCTCCTGGAACAATTACACAAACAACAATTAACACTCTGGAAACTTAATCAAGCTTAAAATAATTACCAGGTAGGGTAAAACATTCCATTATAGGTGCATGTATGGTGAGAGATGGAGGTCTTGATTGTGATTGAGTTTGCAAGGTGTAATCTAATCAATTCTGGAAAAGAAAGCTAAGTGTGATGGAACACTCCATTACACGCTCATGTATGGTGAAAGATAAAGACTCCACTTGTCTATAGCTTTGCAAAATAGAAACAAATATTAAAGCATTAAATCTAACAAATGCATGCATTCCAAAGACTCTCTTACAAGAAACAAGATTGTCCATTTACTGGCTTATGAAGGTGAAAGATGGATTCTGATCTCATTTCCTACAACAACTCAATTCAATGATAACTTGCAAGCAATTCCTATCTATTTTTTCACACTTCTTCAAACCAATGACATTCAGAAATTAAATCAATGCAACTTGAAAACTATGAAAGTTATTTCATTCCTACACAAGAAACAAAGGTTTTAATGAGATGTTCCATTTGCTGGCTCATGTAATGCGAATGATGGACTCTCAAACTATTCCTGTACTACCACACTTTACAATAAATTCTAATAGTGAAATCAAAATAAAATAACATGAAATCAAAATAACAAGTACATGAAATAAAAATCTATACTAATAATTTACAATGAGCTTACCAAGCTGGATCGGTGGTCCCTTGCCGATGCCAACATGGAAGCTTTTAGATCAACATATGCTAAATTCTAAAAGACACATAAGATCATTGAATTCAAACTTACATTAATCTTCAACAAGTAGGTTTACAAAAATAGTCTGTTCAGAAATCCAATCTGCAGCATAACAATTCCTCTCTTTCCTCAGACCTATGAGGTCTTATTTATACATAAAATCCATGGAGGAATAGATGAAACCAAATCCCCAAACTCAGAAAACAATTTTTATAATTTTAAGATAAATCCCAAAAAATTGGGTTTTTCATCAAAAGTTGAACAATGCATACATTATTCATGATTTATTTGACAAAAAATTATTAACTATGAATAAAATAGTGTGGAATTAACATTCAATTTCAATTTCTATTAAAAATATCACTTAATTGATCATCCTTGTGAAATAGTGGTCTTAAAATAGATAGGTAATGATAAAGCACGAATGCATTTTTTTTAACAACGTAAGGAAAAAGAAGAAATTTGAGGAAATAGGTCATGAAGTACTCCTTTAAGTGTTCTCTTCCATTGACAATGACGTGTTCTCTTCTTTTGAAAATACTCTTCCAGTATTATGTGTGCATTCAGAGGATGAAGATATTACCTTCTCATAAAATTCCAAACAAAATTATCATAACTTTTAGAAAGAAATCTACTAGAGGAACAAAAGATCTCAAATTGATTGCTTTGTTAACTTTTGAAATTCTCATTTATGAAAAGTATGAAAGATAGGTTGCATTGCACTTATATGCATCATTTATTTATTTACTATCCTACTCTAATTGAACAAAAGAAAATGTCCTTCAAGTATAGGAATACTTCCAGTGAAGCCATGTGCGCAACATGGTTAGAAATATATTCATACTCGGGTTTAAAAGATAAATTTTAATTCATACTGGAGTATGAAGGACCAACTGCTTTGCTAATGAGATCAAACAATAATGAAAAGTAAAAGAGTAGTGTGACATGATAACTAATTGGAAGCATCTTTCAATAGGATCATGATATTCTTGTTTCCCTTCTTTGTTTAGGTCACACAACATGTCCTCATTTTCCATGATACACAGATTATCTTCTTCAAGATGATTGGTATTTGGAGTACATACAGAATCTGATGAGAGACATGCTAATAAATCCTCAATCTCAGGTTCCAATGGTTGCTCTCCATTGAATTCTATCCATGATTCTTTAGTCTCCTCAACAAATCAACAAGAGGAATCCGAAATGACTTCTAAATCTTTTTGTGGAGAGACAAATAAATCATTTACTGTTGTCAAGATATTCTCTTCATGAGAGGTGAATATCCCAACTACTGCTAGAATGTGAGAAAGTTCTTGAAGGAACATTCTTCAAGCTCTTGATAATCCTTGAATTACTCTAGCTGGTTGATGATCCCTGTCTCGCAACACAAATTAGTACTCGGGGGTTCTTACAACACCCCAAAAATGATTTATCATCAAATATATGAATTTTAAAGATAAGAAATTAATTTTTTTTTTCGAAAATAAAACACACCAAATTTGAATTCCTTGCGTTATTGGGACCTTGTTGTCACCAGGTTATCGGTTCACACAATTCAACTCATTATAAATAAAACTAAATTTGCATAAATAAAAACACACTTTTTCATAAAAGAAGCACAAACACACTTGCATTAAAAGAAAAACATTTATGCATGAAAGAGAGAGGACAACCTAAATTTGGAGCAACCCCACTAAAGTGGATGTGTGGGCTCTTCCCTCACGTCTTACCGCCTTCTCTCCTCCGTTAGGTCATCCATAAAACCAATCCAAAACCATTAAAACAATCTAATTCAAATATTACCTATTACCGTTTACAACTCTCCGACAACGACGCCAAAATGTTGATGCAATTATATGTATAATATATTACCAAACATAAATTATCGACCGAGATACGTAATCAACAGAGTTGTTACACTATATGTGCCAACAACAGGTAGTTTAACTATGTCTGATGAGTATAGTCTATATAAGAAAACAATCTAAAAACCAACACTCTGTTTTCACACTTCAAAGATAACACTCTCCCTACATTTCAAATTCAGAAAGTAAAACTCATAAACAAACATATGATCTAAAGTTCTTTCTGAGGTGATGGACCTGCTCATTGTTGGCTCATGAAAGGTAAATATGAACCATGATTCTATCTCTTGGAACAACTACACAAACAATAATTAACACTCTGGAAACTTAATCAAGCTTAAAAGAATTACCAGGCAGGGGAAACCATTCTATTATAGGTGCATGTATGGTGAGAGATGGAGGTCTTGATTGTGCTCATGTTTGCAAGGTGTAATCTAATCAATTTTTGGAAAACAAATCTAAGTGTGATGGAACACTCCATTACACGCTCATGTATGGTGAAAGATAGAGACTCCACTTGTCCATAGCTTTGCAAAATAGAAACAAACATTAAAGCACTAAATCTAACAAATGCATGCATTCCAAAGACTCTCTTACAAGAAACAAGATTGTCCATTTACTAGCTTATGAAGGTGAAAGATGGATTCTGATCTCATTTCCCGCAACAACTCAATTCAATGATAACTTGCAAGCAATTCCTATCTAATTTTGCACACTTCTTCAAACCAACGACATGAAGAAAGTAAATCAATGCAACTTGACAATTATGAAAGTTATTTCATTCCTACACAGGAAACAAAGGTTTTAATGAGATGTTCCATTTGCTGGCTCATGTAATGCGAATGATGGACTCTCAAACTGTTCGTGTACTACCACACTTTACAATAAATTCTAATAGTGAAATCAAAATAAAATAACATGAAATCAAAATAACAAGTACATGAAATAAAAATCTATACTAATAATTTACAATGAGCTTACCAAGTTGGATCGGTGGGCCCTTGCCGATGCCAACATGGAAGCTTCTAGATCAACATATGCTAAATTCTAAAAGACACATAAGATCATTGAATTCAAACTTACATTAATCTTCAACAAGTAGGTTTACAAGAATACTCTGTTCAGAAATACAATTTGCAGCATAACAATTCCTCTCTTTCCTCAGACCTATGAGGTCTTATTTATACATAAAATCCATGGAGGAATAGATGAAACTGAATCCCCAAACTCAGAAAACAATTTTTAGAATTTTAGGATAAATCCAAAAAATCTGAGTTTTTCATCAAAAGTTGAACAATGCATACATTATTCATGATTTATTTGACAAACAATTATTAACTATGAATAAAATAGTGTGGTATTAACATTCAATTTCTATTTCTATTAAAAAGATCACTTAATCGATCATTCTTGTGAAATAGTGGTCTTAAAATAAATAGGTAATGATAAAGCATGAATGTATTTTTTTTAACAACTTAAGGAAAAATAAGAAATTTGAGGAAATAGGTCATGAAGTACTCCCTTAAGTGTTCTCTTCCGTTGACAATGATGTGTTCTCTGCTTTTGAAAATACCCTTCCAGTATTATGTGTGCATTTGGAGGATGAAGATATTACCTTCTCATAAAATTCCAAACAAAATTATCATAACTTTTAGAAAGAAATCTACTAGAGGAACAAAAGATCTCAAAATGATTGCTTTGTTAACTTTTGACATTCGCATTTATTAAAAGTATGAAACATAGATTGCATTGCACTTATATGTATCATTTATTTATTTACTATCCTACTCTAATTGAACAAAAGAAAATGTCCTTCAAGTATATGAATACTTCTACTGAAGCCATGTGCATAACATGGTTAGAAATATATTCATACTCAGGTTTAAAAGATAAATTTTAATTCATACTGGAGTATGAAGGACCAACTGCTTTGCTAATGAGATCAAACATTAATGAAAAGTAAAAGAGTAGTGTGACCCGCTAACTAATTGGAAGCATCTTTCAATAAGATCATGATATTCTTGTTTCCCTTCTTTGTTTAGGTCACACAACATGTTCTCATTTTCCATGATACACAAATTATCTTCTTCAAGATGATTGGTATTTGGAGTACATATAGAATCTGACGAGAGACATGCTAATAACTCCTCAATTTCAAGTTCCAATGGTTTCTCTCCATTGAATTCTATCCATGATTCTTTAGTCTCCTCAACAAATCAACAAGAGGAATCCGAAAGGACTTCTAAATCTTCTTGTGGAGAGACAAATAAATTATTTACTGCTGTCAAGATATTCTCTTCCTGAGAGGCGAATATCCTAGCTACTGCTAGAATATGAGAAAGTTCTTGAAGGAACATTCTTCAAGCTTTTGATCATCCATGAATTACTTTAGCTGGTTGATGATCCCCGTCTCGCAACACAAATTAGTACTCGGGGGTTCTTACAACACCCAAAAAATGATTTATCATCAAAGATCTGAATTTTAAAGATAAGAAATTAAAACTATTTGCGAAAATAAAACACACAAAATTTGAACTCCTTGCGTTACTGGGACCCTGCTGTCACTAGGTTATCGGTTCGCACAATTCAATTCATCATAAATAAAACTAAATTTGCATAAATAAAAACACACTTTTTCATAAAATAAGCAAAAACACACTTGCATTAAAAGAAAAACACTTTTGCATGAAAGGGAGAGGACAACCTAACTTTGGAGCAACCCCATTAAAGTGGATGTGTGGGCTCTTCCTTCACATCTTAGCGCCTTCTCTCCTTCGTTAGTTCATCCATAAAACCAATCCAAAACCATTAAAACAATCTAATTCAAATACTACCTATTACCGTTTACAACTCTCCGACAACGACACCAAAATGTTGGTGCAATTATATGTATAATATATTACCAAACATAAATTATCGACCGAGATACGTAAACAACAAAGTTGTTACACTATATGTGTCGGCAACATGTGGTTTAACTATGTCTGATGAGTATAGTCTATATAAGAAAACAATCTAAAAACCAACACTCTGTTTTCACACTTCAAAGATAACACTCTCCACACATTTCAAAATTCAGAAAGTAAAACTCATAAACAAACATATGATCTAAAGTTCTTTCTCAGGGGATGGACCTGATCATTGTTGGCTCATGAAATGTAAATATGAACCATGATTCTATCTCCTGGAACAACTACACAAACAACAATTAACACTCTGGAAACTTAATCAATCTTAAAAGAATTACCAAGCAGGGTAAAACATTCCATTATAGGTGCATATATGGTGAGAGACGGAGGTCTTGATTGTGCCTGTGTTTGCAAGGTGTAATCTAATCAATTCTGGAAAATAAAGCTAAGTGTGATGGAACACTCCTTTACACTCTCATGTATGGTGAAAGATAGAGACTCCACTTGTCCATAGCTTTGCAAAATAGAAACAAATATTAAATCCTTAAATCTAACAAATGCATGCATTCCAAAGACTCTCTTACACGCAACAATATTGTCCATTCACTGGATTATGAAGGTGAAAGATGGATTATGATCTCATTTCTTGCACCAACTCAATTCAATGATAACTTGCAAGCAATTCCTATCTAATTTTGCACACTTCTTCAAACCAATGACATTCAGAAAGTAAATCAATGCAACTTGACAATTATAAAAGTTATTTCATTCCTACACAAGAAACAAAGGTTTTAATGAGATGTTCCATTTGCCGGCTCATGTAATGCGAATGATGGAGTCTCAAACTGTTCCTGTACTACCACACTTTACAATAAATTCTAATAGTGAAATCAAAATAACAAGTACATGAAATAAAAATCTATACTAATAATTTACAATGAGCTTACCAAGCTGGATTGGTGGGCCCTTTCCGATGCCAACATGGAAGTTTCTATATCAACAGATGCTAAATTCTAAAAGACACACAAGATCATTGAATTCAAACTTACATTAATCTTCAACAAGTAGGTTTACAAAAATAGTCTGTTCAGAAATCCAATCTGCAACATAACAATTCCTCTCTTTCCTTAGACCTATGAGGTCTTATTTATACATAAAATCCATGGAGGAATAGATGAAACCGAATCCCCAAACTCAGAAAACAATTTTTACAATTTTAGGATAAATCCCAAAAATCTGGGTTTTTCATCAATTTGGGTAGATTCGAGTTAGAAATCCACCCATATCTTCTACACCAATTTGAATTTTGAAAACATGTCCGCTCTTTGCTTATTTTTTCACATTCTAGACAAAACCCATATCGTAGAATTGCTAGATTTGATACCATCTACGCGAAAATCGAGGCGCAAGTTGGCAGTTTGAGATTTTTGCTAATTTTTGCAGAATCATTGCCCCTGAGATGGAGGTCCACACGTGTGATATGGGTGAATTCTGCCCCACCTCTCCGCATGTAGACATCGTTATGGACAAAACCCATGTCCCCAATTTTATTCTAGAAGCATTTCAAATTTTTGAACTATTTCTAGTACTGGACGGTTGTTGATGCTGGTACTGGACGAGCACAACATTGGTGCCAGGTGAGTGCATAATTGGTACCAGATGAGTTGAGTACTAGATGAATGCCGAAACATGTACCTAATGAATAGGGGTTGTTGTCATAAGTTCTTCTTAGATCATTCAAAGTAATTAGAGACCTTTAAACATCAAATATTCAATCCAAATCATTAATAAATCATCATAAATCACGATTAAACACAAGTTACCTCATATGTACACAATAATTGGTAAATGACATGTTTGTTGAGGAAAATAGGCAGAGAGTGCATATGTATTAGGTAAAATTGGTCAGGATATAGACAAAATAAGGCAATTGGAGGTGACAAAAAGGAGGTTCAACAGTTGAATGACATCTCATAAACCCGACTTGGCCTTTAACTCTTTTACTGTGACTTTTTAGCCAAAGGATATTCTTCTTTTCCAAAATAATTCCATAAAGCTTGGCTAAAATCGAGCTAATCATAATGGTCCTATAATTAGAGGGAATGTTTCTATCCCCATTTTTAAAAGTAGGAACAATGAGGCTTTGCGTCCAATGTTTAGGGGGAAACCTTGTTTTGACTGCTAAATTGAAGAGCTTGTGTATGTGAGGGATGAGGAAAAGTCCTTCGATTTTTAAAATTTCAGCTTGGTAGCCTTCAATGTCCCTAGCTTTCCCATTTGCAAGCCGCTTAACCCCAAACTCTATATCATCAAAAGAAAAAACTT
This sequence comes from Picea engelmannii, assembly GCA_009831015.1. Lineage (NCBI taxonomy): Eukaryota > Viridiplantae > Streptophyta > Pinopsida > Pinales > Pinaceae > Picea > Picea engelmannii. The sequence continues at coordinate 188,942 of ML803131.1, forward strand.
CATCCTCTACATGGACAATATGAATGGTGTCTATGACATTAGGAAACTCATAAATACTTTTAAGGTAGGAATTCCAGTCCCTTAAGGGAATCATATTATTAATAAAAATAATTATATTAAGTATTTTGTAATAAATAAATAAATTATGAAATTATTAATTTAAACTAAAAGTTAAAAAGAATCCAATAAATATTATTTAAATATAATAAATAAATATTTATGTTTAGCGCAAAAAAAAATAATAATCATAAAAGTTTTACATCATTGAAAAAAAAGAGTATGAATACATATTCACAAAATTCAATTATGTTATCATGAGATTAGATTCATCGTAAACACTTTTCATGAAGGCATACACATAAATGTTCACACATATCCAAAAATTCATTGGAGTCATTGCAGAGATTAGACTTGATTATGAAGGAGGATTTTTATTTTTGTCATTGGGTGTGGTTCTTTGCTCAACATTTAGGACAATGGGACCAATCATATGTAATTGGCTTAACATTTAGAACAATCAGATTAGACATATCATTTATAAAGATTGCTACTTAAAAACCAGTGATTATGAAAACATGATAATCATAAAATCTTTCATTAAGACATACAAAAAAGTGTTCTGGACATACCATTTATAAAGATTGCTACTTAAAAATTAGAAAGTGTGAAAGCATAATCATCATAAAATATTTCATTAAGGCATTAAAATAAGTGTCCATATTCATAACATTTAATTAAGTCATGTGGGGATTAGACTTGAATTCGAAGGAAGCTGTTCTTTGTCATTTTTTAAAACTAGAGTTGGTAGATTTATATTGTATTAAAGGTGTGGCCGAAGCACGTAAAGTACAAAATGAGCCTTCCAATAAGAGAGAAAAAATTCTAAAATCTCCAAAACAGTAACAAGCTAACTATCTAAACCATAACTCCCATCTTTCCAAGTTCTATATTCACTAGCTAACTGAATATAGAAAACTCTATAGAATATTCCAAGTATACAGATGACAAAACAAAACATTATTTTTCAGGAGAAGGAATATTAGTTGGAATCTCATTCTTTGTGTCCGATTTTTCTATCGGAACATTCAAGTCTGGAATGGGAGCAGTATCGAGATGAGATGAGGAAGTCGCCATCGACCCAAAATTATGACAAAGATAAGATGGCGGGGGAGGCCAAAGATGGAACACATCCAAGTGCGATCACAATGCCTCCATCTCATCCTGCATTTGTCCCAGCATGCCGCAATGCTGAACGAAAGTGTCAACCACAAAGGAAACTGTGGAGCTTAGGACATTTATCAAAATATGAAGGCTTTGCAGGGCGACCAACTTGTCATCTTCTATTGCCTCCTCTTGCTGACCACTCGTTTCCCTTCCTTCCATTGATTCTAATCGAGCAGGGGAAAATAATACCAACCAAAGGGATGGATCCCAGAGTGAGCGACATAAACTACTAATCAGAAAAAGGGAGCCCCCATAAGACATTATTCTATGATAATTCCAACAATTCCCAAGTAGTTTACCAGAATGTCGAGCCAGGAACCACTCCTTAGAACTCACTGCACTGCTGGTGATATAATAGAATTGAGCTAACATATCCACACAACATCCATCCAATCCATGAAACAACATGATATTCAAAATCCATCTTCCTAATGTTTTCAGCTTTCGCCAACCTAATTGATTCCATCCCAAAATTGTCCAAATTAATGTCTTCATGCTACGAGTTCGTGCCACCAACCTAAACTCATATTTCCGCCCATCGGTGCTGATGAGGGTTGAGATGCACAAATCCCCTCAGTATACACCACATTTCTTTCCACTTCCTCACTTGATTGCAATTGTCCCGAAGGAGGACAACTCTTGCTGCTTGAGATCAGGAAATGGCGTACCTTCCACACTGTTATGACTCAAGGGGGGAATATATATGGCTAAATGTATATGATATGACCCCAAGGGCGGGGGGATATATGGGCCTAAGTGTACATGTAATGTGTAAATGCATATGTAATAGGGTCGGCCTAGTGATAAAGGGGCCTCATGTGCAAGTGTGAATAGTTATATATAAGAGATCATGTATTCATTATTGACATGTGAATTGTGAAGTATGAAAGGTATTTGGTTATTTGGAGGGGGTTCCCCTATTATTTAAGGAGTTATTGTGTAACTTATCTATATTGGAGTTGTGCTCCATGTTGACATTTTGTACATGATGTGTACTTCTGTTATTTTTTGATATTTTGAGCATGGTAAAATGATATAATATGACTCCTGTGGGCCTCGATGGAAATACATTATAAAAATAAGAAGAAAAGAAGAATTATCAAAATAAAGAAGAAAGAAGAATCTTGGATGAAGAATCTACCAAAAGACTGCAAGAGGAAATTTGAAAGAAGGTTGAGGAATCCTTAAATACGGATGAGGCAAAGTTAGCAATGCAAGCCATAATTGAAGAAGGAGGTCATAATTTGTTAGATGGGATCACATTGCAACTTCAAAAGGAGAAAGAAGACAAGATTCAAGAAGGTCAACATAAGATACTTGAAGAAGTTGAACTCCATTTAGAGGATGTATATACCAAATACGATGGTATTATCTCGAAGGCTAGAGTAATCAAAGACCAAGCAAAGATGATCGAGGATTCCCTTATCGCTAAAAAGAAGATAGATGAAATGCATGTGTAGAGTAAAGGAAGACCATCAAATGCGAAACTGTATCGACACCCTCATTACCAAGAAATATTTCAAGGAAGACAAGAAGGACGATATCAACATTATGAAGGAAGAAGATGGAATACTTGTCAATATTCATGGAACAAGGGATCACCACACTACTCTTAAACAAGCTAATATCAGAGACCAACAACGACTACAAATTGGAGAAGCTTCAACAAAAATACATGGAATCAAAGGAAATGAAATTATTCAACAACTAGACACCAAGGATTAAGACCGAAAATAATTGATTTTGGATGGATATATCATCAACAATGGAATGAAGAAAGCAGGAACATAAAAAAATCATATTACTTGGTTTCATCACATGTGAAGCCTTTAAATCAAACATTTGAGGACAAAGCTTTTTGAAGGAGGATACTATGTTATAACCCAAGGGGGGAATATATATGTCTAAATGTATATGATATAATCCCAAGGGGGGGAATATATGGGCCTAAATGTACATGTAATGTGTAAATACATATGTAATAGGGTCGACCTAGTGATAAATGTGCCTCATGTACAAGTGTGAATAACTATATATAAGATATCATGTATTCATTATTGACATGTGAATTGTGAAGTATGAAAGGTATTTGGTTATTTGGAGGGGGGGTTCCCCTATTATTTAAGGAGTTATTGTGTAACTTATCTATATTGGAGTTGTGCTCCACATTGACATTCTGTACATGGTGTGTACTTCTGTAGTTTTATGATATTTTGAGTATTTGGATCATAACACATACAAAGGCATCCCATCGCCTGTGATCCATCCACCTTCAAAGCCTCCAAAATCCATGCCTTCGACTTATTGCGTGATACAAATGGGCCAAGTGGCATGTTCCCAAATTTAATGAAGACTGGGTGATTCGTGTCCATCCACATGCAATCTTCGCAACCATGTAACTACCATGGGCCCCAAACTTTGCTGGAATCATAACGAACATTGGGGGGGGGGTAATTCAACATTCCCATCAACCCATAATGAGTTTGGGGCCATTCCAGTGGCGTTTTTTTCCATATCATTTATTTTCATATTGTTTTCTCGAAGAACATGAAAAAATAGTTGAGATGAGAAATCTTTGAGTATGATTTTGATGCGACTAATGATAGCCAACAAACCCACATCCTTTGGAGAAGAGCATGCCACAAAATACCTTATAGTGTTTTTTGACTCCCCAATAATATTCAACTGAGATATTTGACGATTTTTTTCAATATGTAGTCCCTACAATAATGCATATTCCTTTGCTTTGTTGTTTGAAGAAATCCCCAAGTTACAGAAGAACGAGACTTCCCTAATTCTTCCAGGGCCATAAATCACCCCACCAGACCTACCTCCCCAAAGATCTTCTTTGTCATTAGGTGAGGGACTTGGCTCCACATTTGAGAATATGAGTCTCCAATCATATGTAGTTGGGTTAACATCTAGAACAATGGGACCCTAACCATATGTAGCTAACTTAGCTTCTAGGGAAATTAGATCCCAAACATCATTGCATGCGTTAACAGTCTCATTATTTGAGTAATAAGGGTGAGAGTTGATTCCTTGTCATTTAGGGGATGTGGAGAAGGGATATGAGGCTAACTATGGTGTCACTCTTTACTTTCACGAACAACTTTCCCAACATTGTGTTGTCACTACATAGAATGAGTGAATGTCAAAGTAGGACAATTTTCTATAAGCTCCTCGATCATAGTGCAAGGATCCCCCCAAATATTCAAACACATTTTCAATATATGTGCCATGCCCAACTCCATTTTTTATGTTTATATTAGTGATTTGCATGTAAATATATACGCAAACTAGTGAACTATCAACTTAAGCCAAAAACACTGAATTTGTTGGGTGTAATTAAACACATACCTATTTTTTTTCCCATTTGATTTATAATGAGCTATAATGTTGTAATCATTGATTCAATTTGATGACATCAACTTCTCTTGCATATGGTTAAATTTCCATCTTTGCTTCTACACATAAAGGTATTTGAGTTCTATTATCATTCTTCCATCTCTATCTTAGTTTTGATCTTTTGTTTTTGGTTCTTCTTTCCTTTTCTTGGAATTTGGTTGCTCATTTGAGTATGTACTAGCTCCTTTATGGCATTGCTTCTCTTTCACTTTCTCTTGTTACCACTCAGTTAATAGGATTTTCATCTCCGCTAATTTTTTATGCAAGTGAAGCATCCACAACTTAACACTACTAGTCTCTGGATGATCATCCATGGTCCAATTTGTGCACTACTTTCTTCTTATTTTGTTAATCTCAAGGTTAATCACTACCAATGCTCGAACTTCTAGTAGCTTTTTTGATAGAGTAAGCATCCACTATATGGTTCCCTCTAAGGTTGGACTTGATCTACGCTAATACCAATATGATTAATAAATAGTAGGCTTATGGCATGTTTGTTTAACCAACACAAATTCTTTGTGGACTAAAATTCACTTTGTGTCTTTGAATTGTATTCTCAAGCCGAGATCATGACATTGTCAATAAATTTATCAACACAAACCCATGTCTCTGTTCTTGTTCTGCTTTCAAATCCTTATTTTATGTATCACATTGCATGAGCCTGTAATAACCAAATCTGGCTTACGAGTTGAATGTCCAAAATACTTGGAATATAACGATATCCACGAGGATAATAAATAATATATCAATATATAAGATAATGAATAAGATAATATGAATGATTACAATGAGAATGAGGGCCCATTTATATACCCTTGTAGGGGGTGCCCTTTCATGAACATACACATTTTTTGGATAAGACATGTCTTTTCATTTATGATGTATTAATTATTATTTTATTTATAACTATTTCTATATATTTGCGTTCATAATAGAGCCAATGTCCAATGAATTTGGTTCCTTTTTCTTTGGTTTGGGAACTATTTTGTGCCAAAGTGTTCCCATCACTACTATTCTCATTAATCAAATGAATAAACAATTATATTTAATGTCAATTAAACAAAAACCTTCACAACGATCCTTCTCATTCATAATGTCCTCTTCTTAATAAATTCTTATTTGAAAGACAAGGAAATGGATATGAAAGCATTCACTTTCCCTAGACTGTGTTTTTTTCAATCAGGAACATTGCTTATACACACAATTTAAGCTTGTATCCTTTTCGAAACACTTTAGTTGTAGTAAAAATTCGAAGATATAAGAGAGAATATAGTCTTTAACTTTAGAGATAAACCCTTAAAACATAAAAAATATCCAAACATTCACCATGAACAACACAAGAATATATAGAGAAGAACTCTTAAGGTATGGTAACACATCAAATACTCTTTATAAAAGGAATCACTCCACAAGCCATGCTTGTTACAAGACAATACAATACAACTCCTCCCAAATACAATGATAATGATGTGTATTTATACTTCTTATAAGTATTCCTAGGGGATTATGCCAAATACCCATTATTATTATATTATTTCATTTTAATTGCCCCCGGGGTGTAGAACAATTGGTGATGGAGTGTACTGTTAAGGCACTCCGTTATGTGAAGTCACTAGTACAAAAATCTTGATTAGACTTGTGTGATGCGTGAGGGGCCACATTTGCATGCACGAGGTTATAGTGGTAGCAGTCGAATAACACGACCACATGTCACGAGAGTACGTGCCCGACTAGTTCCTGATTTCCCTAGTCAACAATTTTTTTTATTTCATTTTATTTACATAATGGGCCTAGTTATTATTATTATTATTATTATTTCATGTGGTTCACGAAACTGAATATAGGTGCTCTCTATGTCCACGGAAACCCGCCTGAAATCCGCGAGAGAACATAGGGAGGCCGAGTATTGTCAGAATATTGGGGGCTCAGCAACAAGAGCATCTTATAGACCCATTTAAGGGAACAACATGTCACTCACAAGGAATTGAACCTGGGTGGGGAGGGTAAAAATCAATCCTCCCAACCACCCAAACTACATCCAATGGAAAATGGGCCTAGTCATTATTATGGCCACATTACATTCATTATCCCCTTGAGTACCTCCCTAAGTACCCTATATTATTACACTCCATCACCCTTGGCATGTTTCATCCTCAAAACATGGAAAGAGGCCATATAATATGATTATTTAAGCAATCTAGTTCATTGGTACGATGCACGAACATCCATTGATCCCAGTGAAATGTGGACATAGGGTTCAATTTTGGCCCTTCCTCTGAGATATATGTCTTTGTTGTGCTATTTTAATATCTCCATGCATTGTTTATAATCTCTATGTGCCGCCATATTGGTTGCCTCTTTGGTTCCATGGTGATCCATAGTTAAGTTTGTTGACGCTCATGCCCTCTCCTTGATGAATGATGTTTCTCTAACTTTAGCTACAATATACAAGAAACTTTAGCTATTGGTTCTTCTTTCTTAGACTCCTCAGCATGTGGTTCCCTTGATACATTGATCTGCTTGGCTACTTCTTCTTGTTTATTCTCTTCCTACGACTTTTGTTCAAGTGCTTATGTTGGATTTTCTTTTGATTCAACTTTAGAGTCTTTATCTGATGTGTCGTTAAGTACTGCAATTTGTTTCCCTTCAAGAAATTTTCAGGTGTCCCCTTGGGCCCTTCTTTCTTAGTAAGAGAAATATATTGCAATGTAATTTTATTTTTCTTGTACCAAAGGTTCAAAAAATTCTTTTGCACATTACTATTATCTCTACTCACTGAGTCCATCCAAAGGTATCCCAAAACATTATCTACATTAAATCCATATCTATAACATAAAAATATGAATGCAACACATATTTATCTAGAGAAATATATATATATATATATATATATATATATTTTTAATAAATTTGAATATTTTCATTCTCAACCTGTGTGATTTGAATATTATTTGTAGGAACTTGCAATATTTTAGCCAAGTTAACATTGATGAAATTATGTTTGCAACCAAATTTAATAAAAACATCGACCTTCTCTTGCTAAATGCATACATGAACCTGTAATAAAAAAATTATACATGAAAATAAATCCCCATTGCTCTTCTTATCGTTCTTCACAACATGAGACCACCTATCTAAAAATTCTTTTTCATATTCTTCATCGGAAAGTGTCATCATCTTGTTATAGTTAATAAGCAATTTCCAATAGGTGGCGAGATTGTCTCTTAAATTCATATTTACCCAATTTCTCTATGTGTTTATCCCTAACGATTTTTTTTAATGTATTATTCAATAGTAAGATCATCATCTTTTCACGTAGAAAACATTCTACTTACTATAACCCAAAAATACAACTAGGGTTTGAAAGAAAATCACTCACTTTTCAATGGAGCTCCTTTATGTAGTTAGGGTTTGCCACTGAAAATGTAAAATGATCATAACTGTGTTTATACTTATTTGATTGTCTATTACAACCCAAATTATGAAATGCTATAATGTATCTAGATCCAATGGCATTGGTTTAACTAAAATTTGTGCACTTTATAAAAAAATATCAAATCTGCAAAATTCATCGCTGTCACTGAAAAAACCCTAAGAAAAGACCTATTCTCCACTTTCTAGACTCCGTTTTGGATGATTTGTTTTTGAAATTGGGTATTTTTTTTGAGAGGAGCTTAGATGTATGGCCAATTTCTTCAAATTCTACATAGAAGGTTCATAAATTGCCCTGAATATTGTCATCCTTTTTTTATTATAAAAAATCTGCCAAAAAAAAAAAATCCCACTTTGTGCCCAAAATTTCTACCACTTTGTGTTCAAGAAAGAACTTTGATTCCACTTGTAATAAATATTCATAGATAAAAGAGAGAATAAACCATAAAAATTTAGAAAAATGCCCTTAAACTCCAAACATATTCAAACATTCACCATGAACAACACAATAATATAGATAAAAGAACCCTTAAGGTAGGTTAACACATCCAAGAGCATGTTCAACCTTTGAGGACCACATTCCGGGAGAGAAAACCTCCTCAGAAGTCTCATATGTATATGGCTTTGATGACCAACATCATAGGCTCAGAGCCCTCCAACTTTGAAGAAGCATCCAACCAACAGGTATGGAGAGATGCCATGGTGGAGGAGCACAACTGCATCACGAGGAATGATGTTTGGGAGATTGTGTCGATATTCTCTTTTATGACAGCATGGTCCTATTGTAGACAACAAGATTCAAGGATGAATTACATCATTCATACACTTTTTTTCCAGAGGTGTTGATCTATCTTTGATAGTCTATGTAGACTTCTCTGTTTATGAATTAAATTTCATGACTGATAAAGGATATTGTGCAGAGTCGAGTGGGCAACAATATGTGGAAAGCTGATCCAAATTTTAAAGTTCAGTTTTTTACTTTATGTCAGAAGTCCTTTTGTATGGTTTTCATCGGGGACATCTAAGTTTGAATTTGGTCCAAACTCCCTCAGGGATTTTTGTAAAGAGAACGATTCTTTTGATTTCTTGGAATGAAATAAGCGATTGATATTCTGTCTCGTCTGTGTTAATATGTGACTTGGTATTTTTTCTTTTGTCTCCACATTTACTTTTGCATCTGTTATATTCAAAAAATTATATAGAAATGTTGAATTTTACAACAATATTTTATTTATAAAAAATCAGCCTAAGCCCTTGTAACTAATACTTGTGGATTATGAAACAAATTTTGAGGCTATAAACATAGGGTGATATTCTCGTCTAGCTTGCCTTAGCCAAGCAAGATCTGAAAATGCTTGAGTGAGATTATTTCATACATTTTCCTCAACACAGGGTAATTTTTCATTCCTCATGGAAGCTGCCCATCAATGCCTTGATGACCTTTATGAAACATAAATGAATTAATTATACAAAAATAATTGTTACAATGAACATAATTCAATACAAATACAATTTGTAAAACATTTTTTGTGATACATAGTAGAATTGCTTACCTTGATGATTTCTATTATATGCCAACTTCCATAGGTGAGGTGTCATTCTTCGTGTTTTTATTGCACACTCTTCTTTCCCATTGAAAATATGTTATTTTCTAGTTAGATACCTATGGTTCTTAGGGAGGAAGTTCCTATACTCATCAAACACCTTCTTTCCTAAACTTCTTGAATGGTGAGATTTCATCCTAGGACCAAAAAATGGACATGCAAATTTACCCTTCGTTTGAAGACCTGCAAGATATGGATTAATAATGTGACATGTAATATTAGTTATATAACAAGGAATTCATATTAGAAACATGCATAATATTTTCATAAAATTATATACTATTAAAGTGAAGTAGTGTGACGTTACATACCACAAAAATGTGTTATCCTTGGGGCATCATAAATTGTCCATGTAAGTATTCCATGGAATTCAAATTGCTTTTTCCCTATTGGTCTAGAGATGTCGTACATAGTGATTCCAACCCTTAACTTTAGTATCTCATTGACAAGAGGCTCAATATATACATTCATATCTTTCACTTGGTACTTACCTAATTGGTTGAAAGTACACACAATTAATACCTTGTTTATGTATAAGAAATAATGCATTAATAGTGAATAAGAGTACAAATGAAATGGCGCTAAGTTCAAACAAATATCGTAAACAAATACTTGGAACAATCTTGCCAACATTGTGTGCTCCCTCTTTATCGACATCCAAGGAGGAAGGTTATTGTTTATAACAAAAATAGGACACACTGAGTAAATAGACCCGAGCTCACCAAATGGATTGACACTATCAACTTCCAATGAAAGCCTAACATTATGAGGTTCTTCTTTAAAAATATTCCATCTTTCTTTGATGTACCTAAATGCAGAAGTATCTGCAGGAATTTTAAGAACACCATATTCATTTTTGTGTCATGCATGGTAATGCATAAACTTTGCTATTCTTTCACACCTGAACAATTGCTACAAATGTGGAATTATCGAAATATGACAAAGAACTTTGTGAGGCACCTTTTTTATTACTTGGTCGGTTCGATATCTACTAATTTGACATTGCGGTCATTTCGTTTCCGATGCATATTTTCCATAATATATAATATGATCATTAGGACATGCATCAATATCCTGATACTCCATTCCAATATCTTTCATAATGGCAGATAACTCTTGATATTTGCAAGGTAAATTATTTGACGGTGGTAAGAAAAATTCACCTAACAATCTACAACATAAAAAAAAACTAGTTAATGTAAATAATAGTAATCATAAATATCACATCCTTAATATATTACACATTAATTGACACTAAAACAAGAGGAAAATAATTTCGACCTTTACGTAGATGTGATGAAATATATCATTACATACATTAAGATTTGTGCGAGACAAGTGTTTGAAAAACCATTCAATACCTTCAAGTTCACCAACAACAGTATATCTGAGAGAACATATGTTCTTGAGCCTTCATAAAGGGGTTGTTGTGCCTTCTCAGGCAAATTTATATCATGAATATCATCAAAGTTGTCATCCTCATCAATAGGAGAAAATATTTACTAGATCAATCTATTTTTCCCATCATCTGGCTCAACAATATTATTGGTGTCATCTCCTAATTCCATAGAATTAACTTAATCATGATGATATTCAATATCCATATGACCATCTTCCTCAACCTGTATAATAGTATTTCTACTATTGCTAGGAACTGCATATTCGTCCGGTGACAAACACCTAGGAGTATTTTCCTTTATAATTACAAAAATTAATCAATAAAATTAGTGTATATAACCAATATAAAACAAAAGAAATTTTTATAAATACAATCAATACAAAGAATACAATATATAATAATATTAACATACCATGATACAATATGAGAACCCCCCCTTCAACGTGCCCATATTTTGAACAATGTGTCATAACTGTTTTAAATAGAAGTCTTCTTCTATTGAATCCCCTGCATTTATTGCAAGGGAATTCAGGTTTCACATTTTTCCTTACCTCCATTGTCTCCTTTAACCTAGAAACATTCCTTTCATTTTCTTCATGATGCGTAATGTTGTTATTATTATTTGGCATTGGGATTTCCTACTATAATAAAAACCACTCTAGATGCAAATTAGTACAATATACCATTTTTTCTTACAGTACAAATGTCGTCGAATATTGACCCCATTTGTACGTCTACAGTTAATTAAGCCATTGTTGTCATTGATTTACTAAATGTTTATAAGAGTACTAGTCAAAAATTACTCACGAGATCAAAATTAACCATATAAATATATATATTTTTACCACATAAGCTTCAAAGATTCACTATAACAAAGTAAGTAAATCATTAAACAATTATAAAAGAGAAGTAGACCGATATAAGCAATTAAGTAGACATGTTCATACCTATTTCCTAGAGAAATTAAACTTCTGGCCCCCCAAAAAATAGTTGGTCAGCTATGTCATGAGTATTTAAAACGAGAAAAATAGATATTAAAAATTTAGAATTTAACCTTCAGAGTACGTCCAAAATCCAAGCTATATAAATCAAGAATTTGATGTGAAACAAGGCACGGGTCATAGAAAATATACTATTACATGCGTTGAATAATGAACAAACGATTAATCTTTTATAGACATTGCACCTACAACTAAATTGTTGAAATCTCTAACTTCCGTCACACTTCCGATGATCATTGACCACGTCAAAAAGTAAGTCAATGCTCATTAAGAACTTTCAAACGATTATTTGGTTTCTTTAAAGACTCACAAACGTCATCAGTATATCGACGCACATTCAAAATTCTGATGATAGTTGACCACGTCAAACCCGAGTAAGTCAATGACCATTAAGCACTTTCAAACGACTATTTGATTTTTTTAAAGACCCACAAATGCTGTCGGGATATTGATGGGCGTTCAAACTTCCAATGATCGCTGAACACGTCAAATATGACTAGTCAAAGTGCTATTGCTTTAGTATATTGACGAATGTGTACATTTTAGTCGGTATATGGACGAAAGTTTGCATTGTCATCGATATAGAGACACATGTTTGAACTCTCGTCTAATATCAACGGAAGATCAAATTTGAGTCATTATAGCGATGACCATACCTTGGTGACAAGAAGTGAAACTTTTGTCGAAATATGGCTCCCCGACGTCGTGATAGAGACGTAGTGAGAAGGGTCATCGAAATTACGACGAATGTCAGGGAGCGCCAAAAAACAATGATTGAAAGAGTAGTAATTTGCGATGGTACGATTAATTTAACTCATATCATCATGATATTTTGTCGAATTTTGACCCCATATGTATTAGTTCCCAAGCTAAAATCCCTAAAACAACTGAAATCACTATCCTGGATCATGTCTTGCCTAGGCATATCAATGAATTCAAAGTCTACCAACCCACAAATAGATTCGATTTTGGGTATTGTGAGAGAAAAACTATCTCTCCATATAGAACTAATCTCAACAACTCCTCTCACAACACCCCCACAATAATGCATACCAATCACTGACACAACCATGTCAATCATCCTCATCATCTGAAACAGTCTATCACTCCATTGAATGTCAGGATCCCACAACCAAATTGGAATTCCACCACTCCCAATGCTTGACGAAATTTCTGTGAACCAATCTGATAGAGTCTGGATGTCCTCTTATGCACTATGCGTTAATATTATGGTAGCTTCGGGAGGTATGAACCTCTATTGTGACCTATGACGAGATTAGAATATTCCGGAAGGAAGCAAAGAAGTAAAGGAAACCCCAGACGAGATGTCGACTGCAGAAATATATTTAATATGAATTAATTAGTACCTAGAAGCAGAAGTCGGCCCCAGTAAGCCTACCAGATTACTATAAATAGGGCGTCAGTTTCTCATTATACACATTCTCAGAATTGCAGAGAGCCAGTTGTACGCACTGCAGTTGGCAGTTTTGTGCGCAAGTTTCTGGGGAGGAGTGTTGCGCCAGTTTCTGGGTGGGACTATCTAATCAACTTTGGTTACCTTTCTTGCCTGGTGCATTAGCCTTGCTTGGCTATTGATTGCTACCAGTATTCTTCTCTGTCAAGGTCAAGGTGCTCGGAGGGTGGCTTCAGCCTATGGTTGGGTGACAAGGGTATTGTCAATGGTAAAACGAGCACAATCTTTCATATTCTAACAGGTTATGGGCCCACACCTCCTTCATTCAGTCTAAACGCTGGAAGGAAGCATAGCCGCTAGGATATTGAGCTCGTTGAGGAACTACCGCTAGGGTTACTAGTTGGAGCAGCTTCCAAAGACACTATCGCTAGGGTTACTAGCAGAAGCAGTTGCAGAAACCCTAATCTCAGATCCGACACCTTACGATGGAGCATCTCGCTCAAAAGGAAGATATTCAGATGCACCCTAACTCAGCACACCTCTTGGCTCTCTCAGAAGATAGAAACGATGAAGTTGAAGTTTTGGATCAAGGCATGACCAATTACCAGTCAACCGAAGACATGAGTGAAATGATCAGTCTTCTACACTACTCAACACTTACTAGAATGATTGAAGATGATATGTGGATAATTGATAGTGAAGCTTCTAGGCACATGACGGGAGATCAAGCCAGACTCTCAAATCTAAATGAGAACAAGACCTCGTACAAGGTAGAGCTTGGAGACAAAACCACTTACCCCGTGGAAGGATTTGGACAAGCCTCCATCAAAATGAAAACATGTAACTATGTTCACTTAAGCAATGTTTTATATGTACCTGGTTTAGAAAAGAATCTTGT
>ML803131.1:205090-246637 GCA_009831015.1 Picea engelmannii
CTTCTAGATGAAGAACCTACCACATTTGAAGAAGCAGTTCAAAAGGAACAATGGAAAGAAGCTATGACGGAAGAGCATCAATCCATTATGAAAAATGAGGTATGGGAAATCGTACCAAGACCTAAAGAAAAATCAGTGGTAACCTCAAAATGGGTGTACAAGATCAAACATGCAACAGATGGAAGCGTGGACAAATACAAGGCAAGATTTGTAGCTAGAGGGTTCTCCCAGAAGGAGGGAAAAGATTATGACGAAACCTTTTCTTCAGTGGCTAGATATACTTCCATCATAGCTATCATATCTCTTGCCGCTTCCATGGGATGGAACGTACATCAGATGGATGTAAAGACAACTTTACTCAATGGAGCTATTGAAGAAGACATACATATTGAAAAACCTCAAGGGTTTGAGGTACATTCCAGATACACTCACATTTGCAGATTGAAGAAACCTCTATATGGACTCAAGCAAGCTCCAAGGGCTTGGAATGCCATAATGGAAAACTATCTAACAAGACTTGGTTTCTCCAAGAGTCATGCAGATCCAAACCTTTACTATAAATTCATAGACAATGCACCTGTAATCCTACTACTATATGTTGACGATCTATTCATAACAGGTGAAGAGTCTCTCATTATCCAGTGCAAGAAGGAATTAGTTTCTGAATTTGATATGAAAGATCTAGGTCTCATGCATTATTACTTGGGACTAGAGGTATGGCAGAAGCGTGGTGAAGTATTCCTTGGACAAGGAAAGTACGCAATAAAGATCCTTCAGAAATTTGGAATGATGGATTGTAAGTCCATGGACACTCCTATGAATGTGGATATAAGAAAAGTGAAAGTTCCAGATTATGATCCAGTAGATCCATCTCTATATCGACAACTAATTGGGTCATTGATATATTTGGTAAATACTTGACCAGAGATTTTCTTTGCCGTGAATACACTAAGCCAGTTCTAGGTGGAACCAAGACATGAGCATTGGATATATAGCTGCAAAGCATGTATTAAGATATATTCGTGGAACAATAAATTATGGTTTGAGATATACCGCATCCAAAAATATACAACTTCATGGATTCACAGACTCAGATTGGGCAGGAAGTGCAGAAGATAGAAAGAGCACTTCAGGTATGTGTTTTAGCTTGGGCTCCGCTATGATATCTTGGGGCAATAGGAAACATAAGTCTGTCGCACTCATAAAAGTAGAAGCAGAGAATATGGCAGCATGTAAAGCATGCACTGAAGTAATATGGTTAAGGAAGTTAATCTCCGATTTATTTGATCAGATTCCAGAATCGACCATAATATATTATGATAATCGGAGTTGTATAAGATTATTAGAACAACCCGTGTTTCATGAAAGGTCGAAACACATTGAGATCAAATACTACTTTATTTGAGATAAAGTCCAAGAAGGAGAGGTAAAGCTCGAATATATCCCCACTGACGAGCAGACAACAAACATTCTGACAAAACCTCTATCCAGAATAAAGTTTGCATATTTCCAAGAGAAGATGGGGATCGTGGAAATAACTCCCTTAGCTGAAAGGGAAGACTCTCCAGGTTAGGAGGGAGAACTTAAAAAATATATTATTGAAACATTTATCTTTGTGATTGAAAAATAGTCCAGATTGGACAGATTCTTTCCTGTTCGGAAAGTGGATTGAGATTTTTGACGGACAATGATTTCCCATTGTGGTTAACATGGGAAATGGTCCAGATTGCTGATGTATCATAGACAACGACTTCCCATTGTGGTTAACATGGGGAGTGGTCTATGACAATCTCTCTTCTTGAGGGTTACTCAAGAAGACTGGCCGGCCTCGCCGGAAAACGATTTCTCATTGTGGTTAACATGAGGAATGGTCCGTTTTGGAGGTTGATACAGGACTGTCTTTTCTTCTTGTGGTTAACAGAGGAAATGGTCTGGATAATCATTCTTTAGGGTTTATACATTCTCTCCAGGGTGCACTTTGATAAGTGTAGGAGGAATGGCCCAGGGTAGGGAATGGTCTAGGCTCAACAATAAGGGACATGCATTCCTTAGGGTTTATACATTCTCTCCAGGGTGCACTTTGATTAATGTAGGAAGAATGGACCAGGGTGGGGAATGGTCCAGGTTCAGAAGACATGACAATTATTCTTCCTTGCTTGAGAAGAATAGTCCAGATATCTCATTATTCTATTTTGAGGGCAAATATCCTTTCATATCTCACAGACATGAGTGAAAGATTGGCCCAGATGATTCATTTTTATTTTAACAATATTTTTCTGTGCAGGTTGGCATCAGATGATTGTTATGGAGACTACCTGTCTCCAGACAATAGAGATATACTATTGTGGTGGATATGTTCCACTGTTTGTGACTATGTGTCACGGTTTGAGTAGTTGTGTACTACCGTGGATAGACATAGTTGTGTTCTATCAATTGATATTGTACCAGTTTTCATAGGATATTATCTAGTTGGATAATAATGATGGTGCTCGTGATGCTACCAGTTGAATGGTCTGTTGTGCTCAAGACCATACCTCCCTAGCTAGGAGGGAGTGTTAATATTATGGTAGCTTCGGGAGGTATGAACCTCTATTGTGACCTATGATGAGATTATAATATTTCGGAAGGAAGAAAAGAAGTAAAGGAAACCCTTGATGAGATGTCGGTTGCAAAAATATATTTAATATGAATTAATTAGTACCCAGAAGGAGAAGTCGGCCCCAGTAAGTCTGCCAGATTACTATAAATACAGGGCGCTAGTTTCTCATTATACACATTCTCAGAATTGCAGAGATCCAGTTGTGCACACTGCAGTTGGCAGTTTTGTGCACAAGTTTCTGGGGAAGAGTGTTGTGCCAGTTTCTGGGTGGGACTATCTGATCAGCTTTGGTTACCTTTCTTGCCTGGTGCATTAGCCTTGCTTGTCTATTGATTGCTACCAGTATTCTTCTTTGTCAAGGTCAAGTTGCTTGAAGGGTGGCTTCGGCCTATGGTTGGGTGACAAGGGTATTGTTAATGGTAAAACGAGCACAATCTTTCATATTCTAATACTATGTGCATTGATCACATGGTCCAAATGAAAGACCTTTGTCATGGCCACAATTCCCCCCATCTCATCCAACTCGATCTAGTGATCCTCTCCTGTCCTATTGTATATCTTGAGGGAATTAAATAACAACAATAGATGCCTATGCCACTGCCTGCAAGACTGGAAAATGACTAGTGTGTTGGTCAACCCTAAGGGCATGACTAAAAAATCATAATGAAGCCAGGAAGCATACTTGTGAGTATCCTTCTCACTAACCCTCATCTAATGATATCCCAAATGAATATTGATCATCGATGAATATATTACTCCCCAAATCTAACCCATCCACTCACCGATACTAGGTAACGTCAACTCAATGGTATGCTCAAGGACTCTCTTGGGAGGTCTCCTTGGAGGAAACGCTCCAAAACTCCATTGTGCACTACCGTGTGCCAATAAATACCCCTACATATTTTTTTCTACCATTGTATCATTCTATACCATCATGTATCTTGTAGGGACTACTGTATCCATCACTCTATTGGTGTCGCTTGTGTTGATGAATGAAGCTATGTGATACATTTTCCAGCTTACAAACCTGTGAGATGTGGATCATTGCAGATATGTGAGTCTTTCTCTCAGCTTACAAACTTGAGAGAAAGCCCCTAAGAAGGGTACGTGGTTATTGCCTGAGACAAATCTAGCAACGTAGAGATGAACTCCTCCATTCAGAGAGTTGAGAATAACTCCAGATGATTATCCAGTGGGAAAGGAGATCTGTTGAGTTAGACGTGCTTGTGGCTGAGCACAAGGTGAATGTGTGAAATCCCAAAGTGTTGGGTGCATCGTCATGTGAACAGAAATGAAGATGATGTATTAGAATCCTTTGATCAACGGAGTTGATGACAAAACTCCAGATGATTCTCCTGTGTGAGGCAGTGAGAATGAAGGTCTGTAGAGTAGACGTGCCTGTGGATGAGCACATGTGAACGTGTGAAGATTTGGTTCTTTTGTGTAATGTAGTGAGCCAAAGATATGACATCCTTATGGATGTTCCCCTGGTGGATGAGCACTAGTGGGTGTATCAAATCCTTTGCTATATATTGTTCAATAGTCAGACCTACCTGTAACCCTAATTGTTATGTAGAGGGTACAGGTCGGCCCCACCTTAATGTGATTAATAATAAATGTAAAAGATAATTAATATGGTTAATATTAATGATAATAATAATAATAATAATTATAATTATAATAATAATTATAATGTGACTTAGAGAGGTTGGACCTGTTGAGCGAATAGACACTTCAGTTGACAGGTTTAGGTTAGTATAAGTAAAAATAAAATCCCCATTGTGGAAACATATCTTTCTTGTGAGTTTGGAAATTTCAACAAGTACATCTACTTGGGAAAATGTGCACACCTCTCTTGGGCACTAGTCTTCTAGGGTTTGAGAACCCTCTTGTGTGCTAGGTATTTCTTGGTGGTGAAGTTCTTTCTCTTGAAGAATATAACAAAGGATTTGGCTGAGTTTTCTTCCCTTGTTGAGAAGGGTTTCCCAAGATACTTCTTGTGTTCTTATGCATGGTGTTTCTTCTTGTGATCTTGGTTGCTGCAACATTATTGTCTATGGTTAAGTTAAATGATAAAATGGAATGAACTTCATGCTTAACCTAGCTTATTTAAAAATCAACATGGTATTAGAGCATAGGTCTTGAAGAACCCATTTCACAAGCATCTACCCGTCTCCTCTATTTTCTGTAGAACCGTACAACCCTCCTAGGGTTTCCAGAAAATCCATACAACCTTCCTTTATGAGGTGTTTCAACCCTTAAACACTTGAACGTTGGGGCTAATTTTGGCATTAGAGAGTATGGCCTCCTCCAGCGCATCTCCAGAGACTCTCAGAGTTACATTCCGAGCATTTTGAAATTTTGGCCCTAGGGTTTAGCCAATTTCTACAGAAATTTCAGAATTAGGGTTTCTGCAAACTCATTGAAGGAGCTCTTTAGCTCACCAGTGTTCTCCTATCTTTCAAAAGATTATTTTTGGCGGTCATAAGTTCAATAAAACCTAAAAGTGCTAGCCTAGTCTATCCGTTAGGTTTTCTAGACTAGTTGACAAAGGGTTGTGAAGAATCTAAAATTATGATGAACAAAACTATGATGGAAGATAAATGAATCAAGCAACTTCAAGTTCTTGAAATACAAGACTTCATAGGAAGACTTATTGTGGGTAATACAAAAGGTTTTACTAGAGACAACTATCAATGAATGGAAGGAAGATGACGCCATGACAAGGAAGCGAACCACCTACTTAAGCCCTTACATTGAAGGGCTTGCTTCAAAATAACAAAGATGACAAAAGTTGACATCGTGACTATCTTCTTCGTAAATATCTCAGAGGATAGATATCGGCCAAGAGCCATTGGAGAAATCATATCAGCATCCTCAGGTATGCATTCATATATATTATTTGTATCATTATCATGAGGGAAATTGCAAGAGGAAGGAACCTTTGCTGAAGTCATGGATCCAGAGGGATCTCAGTGCATTCAAAGGAACAACACACTCAAAGTAAATACCCCGGGTTTGATTGTTGTAATTGTCATTCCTCTAACCTATATTTCTATAAGTTTTCTACATTACAAGTAGGTGTTGTAGCTGTGACAACATTCCTTAAATTGCTTTGATTCTAGATATGTACTCATTATTCTCCTTTAGGAGATATTCTTGTGTTGGTTCTTTTTGTTTTCTTGTTCCAGATAGGTTAACAAGAAAAGGGAGATGTTTATCCTTCAAAGGGAGCCACTTGACTCAGAAGGAGTCAAAACTATTTGAGAAAGAGGAAGAATAGAACCATCATTGAGGAAACCCATGCAATAATGCATGATCAAAATCCTTCTATGATTCTATGGGTAGAAGCATGCATGAAACAGTATATGTTCAGAACAAGAGTCTTCACCAGACTTTGAAAAACACAACTCCCGAAGAAGCCTCCACCAGAGTGACGCTTGAGATTGAACACTAATTTGATTTCATCTTCTCTAGTGCTTCTTTGATAATGCACAATTGTGTGCTAGTGACTCCACTTGCAACTCCTTTTTGTCTCTCTTCCATCTGATTTTTCCACATAATACCTTCAATGAACTTATGTGCACCATCTTCCCTTGTCAACAGTTGTATAATTTTCTCCTCTGTGACCAATACGTGATTTTCCAAATCGTGCAATGCCAAGGGACTTCGTTCAATTTTATCCAAGTGGTATGGGTTGTCACACAATAGATTCTCTAATTTGTTTTCATCTATAAGAATACTATCCCCATCAACAACAATTGACTCATTAGATGGTGCCATGCAATATTTACTTATAGTACATTGACCTATCAAATGATGGGATTCATGTGCACCATCACTGCCAAAATCAACCTCTCCTTTGTCATCCTCCACGCATGACTCTTGAGGAGATAGATCCATATCCCAAGATAATTTTTCAAATACCGAATCTTCGTCATATTTAGGTACAATCATGTCTCCATCATCATAAGTATCATATATAGGATACGACGTTGAATCCTCATAATACTTAGGTGCTCGCACACCCTCATCATCATGAGCATCACTACTAAGATATGATGTTGAATCCTCAACATCGGTTGATTGGGACACTTCACCATGTGTGCCAACAACCTATCCATCATGTGTGTTATTTTTATGGTCCTCATAGGAAAACGCTAAAGGCATACTAGATGTTGCTATGTTGTCATCCTCAATTTTAGAAGCATCAAAAACTTTAGAAGCTAGTACCTTTTCCCTTGGCATCTTTACCTTCTTTTACACTAATACTTGGGGTTCATACTACTCAGGATGTTTGATGGTGCAAAAACCATTGAATGACATGGTTGTGTAAAATGTGTAAGTTTTAAACCTGCGAAGTAAAGCAATGCATATAGATTCTTAAGCAATACATAAATTAATCAATGGCTCATACACAAAGTACACAGAGATTTTTACCGGAAACCCTCAACCGGGAAAACCTTTCTTATTTTCATTCATTATCGAATTTCACCATTCGCCATACAATATATACAATGTTTTTAGGTATTCCGTAGATACCAAAACCCTAGTCCCTTAATCCGGGATTAATTTACAAAATCTGCTAAAAATAGAAAAAACGGCCCCAAAAAAAATTTCGGGGCGCTGCCCTGAACGCTGCGCGTAACCAGGGGGGGGCATACCTGCCTCCCCCTGGGACCCCCCTAGGACCCCCCTAGGAAAGCGCCCGACGCACACGACAAGGCTCTAGGTGAAGGGATCGTCAGACGTAGTTGTCGTATCTGACGCACCCACACACACACACACATGCAAAGAATATAACACATACCCAACAAAATGCATCACTAAGCGCCATGTATTCCCTCAAACAATATGTAAAATCCTCATCATGTCCTTTCTGTCATGTTTGTTGCCTCTTTGAACCGCTAGCTCCATTGTTCCCAACATGGTTTTGATGGATTTCCATAGCTTGCATCAACTATTGATGCCCCTATGCAAGAGTATTATGAATATTCCTCACGTTGTCTTCTACTTCTGTAAGTGATTTATTTCTTGTCTCATGAAACTACAAACCCCCTCAAGATGGAAGGATGGAGGCTTTGATACCACTGTAATGTTACGACTAATTTCTTTTGGTTTTTTCTCTTAGTTTAGCATGGTGAACATTTTATCAAACAATTTGAACTCAAACATTTGATCAACAAATT
The DNA here is from genome assembly GCA_009831015.1 of Picea engelmannii. Taxonomy (NCBI): domain Eukaryota; kingdom Viridiplantae; phylum Streptophyta; class Pinopsida; order Pinales; family Pinaceae; genus Picea; species Picea engelmannii. Next base: position 212,879 of record ML803131.1, read on the forward strand.
ATTATTTTTTCTAACCTCTGCTGATGACTTCAATGAAAGACCAATATCAAAGCTTAAATAATTATTGCATTTTATATTTATGGAAGCATAAAATATATTAGGTAACCCCAAAAACAATACACTATCAAATAAAGAGGAACTTGGTATATTAGTTTGCTTGTTGTCTTGGTAATTTGCTGAGATAAGTCTGTTGTAGATGATATTTGTAACAACCTTATAGACGTTAAATTAGGCCTGAAGGTGAACAACACTTGCAACAATGATATATCTAGTTGGAATAGGACTGTAGATGAAGCCCATGGTCTCTCCATAATATTAAAATCATCCCACAAAACATAATCATCCCTCACTGGAAATGGTTGCAACCATCAAGGTAACTTGGCCTCCTAATGCACTGTTATGACCCAACAATAAGAATATAAGTCCCAACAAGTAGGAAATCGTCCCTACAAACTTAACCTTGCCCAGATTTGAAGGAATTCTCCCAACAATCAAAATGTCTACTCCTCAACAAGATAACTCGACCTTCCTCTTATAAATCAGTTCAGTAATGAAGGAATCACCCCCTCCTCCAAGAAATACAAGCTGCCTACAAAGAAATCGCCCCCCGGACTAAGAAAATGTTGACCACAACACCAAAAATGTAGCCACTAGATAAACTTACTCTCTTCAAGCCAAGTTGACCCCTGCAGAAGAAGAACTCAGCCGCCAAAGGTAAAATTTCAACCACACACAATAATATTTAGCCACCAAAGATTAAATCAGTGGAAAATGAAGCACAATGAAAAGATCTGAGTGATATTCTCCCTTCGACCAACTAGGGTGGATAGTTTCACCACCAAAACCAATCTCCAAACTCTTTAGGGTTTTCGTCCCAAAAGACAAAGCCAAAATATCTCTCTCAATTCGTTTTTTAGAAAATAAAATATGCATAATGAGAGAGTGCACCCCTCATTCTCCTTTTATTCTCTCGTTGACCCTTTTGCAACCTTTTTCCCATTTTAATAAGTTAAAGTGACTTTATTAATTCAATAGTCACTCATGCACCTTTTTTCCAATTACTCAATGCCACCTTTTAAAAAAAAGATTAATTTCCTACTCCGATGACATTAAATAATCAAGTAATTAATTCCTTTTTTAATGCCAGAAAGTGGTCAATTGGCTTTAAGACATTTCTGGATGCAAGAAGCCCCTTTCTCATCATCCCAACCTTTAGATATTTTTGTCTTGATTCCAACGAGCTATTACACGAAGGTATTACCTCAGATAATATGATCTGAATAACACCATTAGTGTATTTAATTAAATTATGCTCCATAATAACCCAAATTACGGGAATCGTCGAAATGTCACGGAACCAAGAATGAACTGTGTGGAAATGATATTGATGATGAAATATGGTAAATGTGTTTAAATATACACTTGACACTGAGAGGGGGGGGTGAATCAGTGTCTGAAACTTTGTCTGCTTTTCACACTCTCATAGATTAAAATAATTAACTGAATAAGATATATGAATCTCAATTAATAATTCATAAACATGTATAACACAAACTGTATGAAGTAGATAAACTATCTTTCTTTTATTTATTTAACTTGAATGAATACAAATAAAATCAATCTTTTAATATCTTCAACTTCCACTAAATATGGGAGATCCAACTCTCTGATAGAAGACCCAACTTGTATTTCTTAGATCCAACTGAGAAATGAGGAATCCAACCCTCATAACAAGACCCAACTTGTTGATCTCAGATCCAACTGAGATGTGAGGAATCCAACCCTCATAACTGTTGGAGTTACTTCACACACACCTAGGATTTATTTTTCCTAAGGTTTTTCCTTTTTTATTAGCCATAATTAGTCATTATCCAGTCTCCTATATTTTAGGGGAGAATATTCCACCTGGGGAATATTCTCTTTTAGTTGACACTTCAGTTTGACTAGTTGAGTTGAGTTTAGATGTTGCATTGGTTTTATCACCATGCAACATTGGGATCATCACCAGATAATGCACACTTTCCTTGGGATCATCACCAGACTGACGCATTACCCTTGATTCCCTGAGTTAACTCCTCACTACTCTCTATTCAGTGAGTTAACTGAAGATTAGTTGACTAGTTAACTCAACTAGGTGGCAGTTCACTCTCGTGATTGCCTCAGAGACTAGACTAAGTAGCAGTTCACTCCCGTAACTGCTGGTGTGTGTCCAGATCACTCTAGAACACCACTATGGCTCATTAGTTACTCATGTATCCTATATCTATTGTAAATTATTCACTCTTTGAGTGTGGAATACGGTTAATGAGAATTCTTCCATTCTTTCTCTCCTTCTTCTTCTTTCTCAAATTCTCTCTGCAAATGTGTGTATTATTGTTTAGATAGATCTATTCTGTGCAGGTTCAACACATTTACATGGTATCGGAGCCGACGGACTGCTAAGCAAAAACTACACCAAATTATTTTTTGTAGGAATTGAAGATTGAAGAATGCAAAAAAAAGATGGAATTTATGTTTTACTCACCGATAATACTTCTCACGCCTCATAATTGTTTGGAGCGGAAGCCAAATATTCTACTTTTTCTTAGAAGTAGAGGCTTATACCAAATAACCATGGAAATGGAAGTAGAGCATGATTCCGTCAATGAGAAAAATAACTTTCTCAATAGACAAAATATGGCCATAGGATTTATCTACATGTCTATTTCTCTACAAATTCTCCACCAAATATGTGATGTCACACAAGACTTCACTCCAAATGAATTATGGACCAGATTGGAGGTTCTATGTGGGAATAAAGAAGATTGTGAATATTGCATGCAGGGTATTGGAAAGATAGAGCCATAAGAGAAACCGTTAAAAGATCAAGCCTCTTATTATGAAGAGTCTTCTATAAAAGTATTTGCATAAATTTGTATTCCATTAATTGAAGATGATGTCTACTCCATTTCAGATTTGTTTTATGAAATTCATGTGGAATATATATGGCATGCATCTCAGGAGTCACATGCAGACACTTTTGCATGCACCATGCATGCATCTCAGGAGACAAAAAGAGAACCGTGCAAATCAGACTCCATTATGATATTTTATGAGCGCAATTTGCAGAAACAAATTGGATATTTGAATTCCTCTCGGGGAAATATCCAATTTCAAAAAACAAATCGTCCAAAACAGAGTCCGGGAAGTGAAGTTATGATCATTTTAAAATTAGCAAAATTTCAGCGTTTTTCTGGAAACGACCGCACAGTTTTCAAAATCTCATCCAAATTTTATTTGGATCTTATTCATTACAAGAAGATAAAGTGGATATGTGTGGAAATATCAATGATTCATATACTTCATCAGATCCTTGCAAACATCTACATCTTCAACAAAATCTTCAACGAGCACAAACTTGCACAGTTGTGAGGTCTTCTTGAAGTGAAGGACACGGTTGCTTAGCAACTGTTTTTTGTTCCTTCTCATTTTTTTTTTACACGCATTGTAATTTGAGGGGAGGTTTTTCCATGAGGTTTTCCCTCTTTCCTCGTTTAGTTCAGTGTATCTTTTGTATTTGGTTACCTAACATGGCCTTGTTGTTGTGACCCATTGTTTATTTTTACCATAGTGATGTTCACGGGGGGTGTTGGAGTTACTTCACAAACACCTAGGATTTATTTTTCCTAAGGTTTTTCCTTTTTATTAGTCATAATTAGTCATTATCCAGTCTCCTATATTTTAGGGTAGAATATTCCACTTGGAGAATATTCTCTTTCAGTTGACACTTCAGTTTGACTAGTTGAGTTGAGTTTAGATGTTGCATTAGTTTTGTCACCATGCAACATTGAGATCATCACCAGCTAATGCACACTTGCCTTGGGATCATCACCTGACTGACACATTACCCTTGATTTCCTGAGTCAACTCCTCACTAATCTCTATTTAGTCAATTAACTGAAGACTAGTTGACTACTTAACTCAACTAGGTGGCAGTTCACTCCCGTGACTACCTCAGAGACTAGACTAGGTAGCAGTTCACTCCCGTAATTGTTGGTGTGTGTCCAAATCACTCTAGAAGACCACTATGGCTCATTAGTTACTCATGTATCCTATATCTATTGTAAATTATTCACTCTTTGAGTGTGGAATATGGTTAATGAGAATTATTCCATTCTTTCTCTCCTTCTTCTTCTTTCTCAAATTATCTCTGCAAATGTGTGTATTATTGTTTAGCTAGATCTATTCTATGCAGGTTCAACACATTTACAATAGAAATACTCAGCTTGTAAACATGAACCGACCTGATAGAATGAACTTCCATTCAATACATTATATATACATATATTTAATCCACCAAGACACTCTTAGATTCACCACCACTTTTGGTTTATATAGTATTTCAAATGGTATAGGATTGAACCAATGTGTCTTTTTAACATGAACCATTGCACCTCTTCATTTAACTAACTAATATTTATTCAAACTTTGTCCTCATGAGTTGATCACAGATATTGATCGACTCATTATGTCATTCTCATGCTTCTGTTGCGTCCTCAGCTTGCCAATAGATCATATTCAAGCTTTTATCGATTCTCTGTAGTGTTATGGTGTTAATTCTCTGTTGAATTACTCTACATACCTTAAGTTGTTTACATAAATGAAATCTGTATGAGGCGCTTCCTTCAACCCAATGTTCAAATGACCTCGGGCTCAAAACCACATGATTATCCATTTTAAGCGTTGTTCATAGGGCGTCTTCTTTCACCCTTATTCCTCTATCACGAGACCAATGTTGGAACCAAGTCCTCCAGACTTTGACCTTCTTTTATTTTATTAGAGTAATACTTCTTTCAACCCAATGTTCAAATGACCTCGGGCTCAAAACCACATGATTATCCATTTTAAGCGTTGTTCATAGGGCCTCTTCTTTCACCCTTATTCCTCTATCATGAGACCAATGTTGGAACCAAGTCCTCAAGACTTTGACCTTCTTTTATTTTATCAGAGTAATACTTCTTGAAGTAAAATTTGTTGAAGTACATATGGGTACTCTCTGTTGACATATTTTTCATATGCCCTTCGGCTAAGAACCAAGGGCTTAACTCATTTTTACCGTGTAGTTATTGAACTTGGCCCTCGAGTTGTTTTTAAGAACCTTCACATGACTAAGAGCTAGGACTGTTAGACTTAGGCCAACAAGATCTCTGGCTCTCTGGGTATTCGAGATTATTGGATTTTTCAAACCTTGTATCCTTCCAGAGTAAATTTCTCTGAATTGTGTATACTCTATTCACTAGTATATTGGATGGTCGATTTTAATCTTCTGTTGAATTGACGATCATGGCTTACCCGGAGGCTTCAACAAAATCGACGACCACAACTTAATCAAGAGTTGAGATCTTTGGTACGTGCTCTTTCAACATAGTGGAGCTTTAACACTTGGCCACTGTGCACTTTAATCTTGAGTTGACACATATCCATAAAATTCGACGGTCTAGATCATTGCGTGCTACCTCCACCAATTTAATCTTCATGCACGTTACTTTTTCGCTTTCGGATCTTGACTGTGGATCTTCCTCCTCAATGGACAATCATATATTATTTCAGAGCTTTGGCACTCCAAGACTCCGGGTTACTAGAACTATGAAGTATTTCAATTCCTCCAAAGGTTTACCTACCGAATAAGTCATAAAATGATAGTGAACGCTTGTTGTTGGTTAACATGTCATGCTTACACTATTCTTCCACTGTTCTTGATCACTGGTCGAGAATGATATCGATGTAGATCAACGGTTAGCATTACTTCGTGATTCATGCTTACTCTATCTTTCCACTATGCTTGATCTAACGGTCATGAGATATCCTTGAGGATATTAGATCAACGACCAACGTTAGTTCACAACTTCAACCTTTGGAGCTTCGGGCATTTTTACAGGTAGGAGAAGTTGGATATCCCCAGAGGTTGTAGTTTCAGAGTGACGTAGTATGCTGGTGTCACCTAGGTTGACGTGGACCCATAGTATGTGTTCCACGTGTCACCCTGATTTGTGACTTTCACAGTCCTTATGTGCCACATTGACCTTGACACTTGTCAACAACTGATTGGGCCAAGTGTCATCTTTGTCTTCTACCACATGTCTCCCTCCTAGATCATGGATTTTCACTTCACAGCTTCGGTGCTTCGTGGCTCCGGGCTTTTTTCACTTTTATATCAATCTTCGAACATCGTCGAAGTGCCTAATATATATCTACCATTGTATATCTTCAACTGTCTTCATCCGACGACCTTTGTTTATTCCAGAACTCTGGGGTTAGGGAGTTCTTGGTTCATCTGAGCTGTTTATTGCTGGAGTAGGTCAAGGCCGAAGTTGACCACTATCTTTCTTAGCGTGCTCTGACAGTTTTCACTCTAGATCAATGGTTGACGGGTTTTACTGATCCGATGGTTAACGAGAGTTCGTGATTCCGGGGCTTCAGCCTTCGGGTAAACTTACCTATTTTAGACTTCTTTTCACCAGAGTGGTCAGCGTCGTAGTTGACCACCTAATCCAACGGCTCGTATTGCTTCTGAGGAGATCTTAGATCAACGATATGCATGAGTTCGTTTAATCTGAGACTTCGGGATATTGTGGCTTACACTTTCCTTCCACTAAAATCAATCGGATGGTTGAGAATTCATCCGAAGTCCCTCCTTGATCTAATGATTGGCAAGATTTAGTGACTTCATGAGTTCGTGCCTCTGCCTTATATCCAATGTTCGTCGAAGTGGCGAAGTTTTGATGTCTCGAAACTTACGCTATCCCTCCACTTGGCTTTGATCAATGGTTCTAAATGATCTGATGGTTGCGATTACTCCTAAACTTTGAATGGACAATTAGATTTCCATGATCCTTCACAAGGGATTCTTTTGTGTAGGCTCTGGCTTCTGCGTGATCTAATGGTCCAAGCTTTTTCTGAGAACTATATCAATGGACAAGATTCTTCCTTGATTCTTTTGGAGTTTTACTGTGGGGATTTTAGTCCCGATAGCACTTCTTCAATGCACTCTCCCTTCTGAGATTTCCTTCATCCATTCCAAAGATCTGAACATTGCATGCTCTGATTATGTGTGTGTATTCTTTGTAGAATCTCCCTACTATCTCTCCTGAGATTTAGGAACATAGGATCATTGTTGATCCTATCGTGATCAACAGTTATCACGAATTGCTTCTAGCCCAAGGTGATCTTTCTTTTCCTATGATTATTGTACATGTTTGACTCAGGTTTCCATCAATGACAACACATAATCAATAATGCCAACAATCTCCCCCTTTCTTCATTGAGGGAAACATATCTGTAAAACAAATACTTTTGCTCCCCCTATCACTGATCTCATTTTTAGGTTGGAGGATTGAACTTTTACTTATACCAAATATTAATACCAAATTTGTTTTACTGTTTTTCTCCCCCCTTTGACGTCAACGACAAAGAGTTTAAATTTTTATTGTTTTTCTCCCACTGTGAATGTGCCAGCGGTTATCTCAATCTCTTGGGATTTTGTCTTCAAATAGGTAGTCTTATTGATACCATTTTTTTTTTTTTGTAGTGATCAAGTATTTTAAACCTAATCCAATGACTACCTAATCCATGACCAAATTAAATACTCCCCCTGAGTTTTTATTGTTTCATAGGGTTTTACTGTCTTCTCCTTTGTCTTAAAGGACAAGGGTGTGAATCTTACTAATCTTCTTGATCTGTTTCTTTATTCTTGTTGATATTGTGATCTTTCACAAGAATACCCTTTATCTATACCAATTAATTTATTTTCCATTCTTCAACCAATTTAATATCTTATTCACAGTCTTTCGATTTTGCAAAAACCAACTTCAACTTTTGTCCCTCAGAAATAAGATTGAATTGTTCCTTTCATTTGTTGTTTGTTAAGTCATCTTCATAATTTTTTTCATTCTTTTGGAAATTTCTCATTGAGTTTAAATCATACCATACTTTTAGTATTATTTTGTAGTTTAAATCATGTTGTAAAATCCTTCCTCCTTCCTTTTATCCATATTTTTTGTTGAGGGGAAATTTAGTAATTCATGAAAATAACATTTGAAAAACTTCCAAGATTTTCACTACTCAATTCTTCTGGTTGATATGCTATTGAAGATTCATCACTATTCCATGTAAGTGAAACTTCTTCATTTCAGGTGCCAGATAATCTCTCTTGCTTTCTATTTCATATTTTCTTCTCCATACCTTTTCATGAGATATTTTGTTTGTAGGATCTTTCTTTTCTAGATTTGTTCTTTGATACTTGTCATTTCTTCTTTTCTTCCAACCTTCATTATATTTTCTTCCTGACTTGTATGGATTATTTCTCATGGATTGACTTCTTGATTTTTTGCAGTTTTGGGATTTGTGACCAAACCTATCACAATTTTAGCATCTCATTGTATGACAAAAATTTGTTGTGTGGCCAACATAATTGCATCTCCAACATCTCATTGAGTTATTGGACCTTCCTGAATTTTTCTTTTCAGGACTTTTGCATTCCAATGCTTTGTGACCAAAGTTATCACAAGAAAAACAATAACCATTGAAGGTGTTTCCATACTTGGGCCTATTGTGACATGAGAAGTTTGTCTTTTGATATGTTTCTTGTTTTTTACTTTTATGGCTTCCTTCCTTGACAAAGTTCATGTTTTTTTTAGGTTTGTGATTGTACCTTTTCATTTTGAGGAGTATGATCCTTTGTCATGTTTTTGAATGGTGCTCCATTTTCCACCTTCTTCTTTCTTATTGTATCCAAGACCGATTTTGTCATCAGTTGGTCTTTGATTGTTCCAGATCCTATCTAGGATAGTTGAGCTATTCTGGAATTTGAAAGTTGTTTTTGTCTTTTCATTCTTCTTTTTTAGGTTGATAACTTCCATTTCTAGCATGTGACATGTTCATTTTTAGTCAACTGAATCTTCAAGGCTTCTTCTTTTTCCTTAACTCCTTCAAGTTGAGTCTTTAGATTGATGACTATCCATATTCTGTATCATCCAAGACTTGTGTGTAGTTATTAGTTTTGTCATATGTCTTTAACTCTTCTATATCTTTTGTTAGATCAACAAATTCATTCTTCAATCTTTTGATTTCTTTCTTGTTTTCTAGCTGAATCCTTTTGAGGTTGATGGCTTCCAATTCCAACCTGTGGCATGATTCTTCTTTTTTAGTTAATTGGATCTTATGTGCTTCTTCATTTTTCTTAGCTTCTTCAATTTGAGTCATTAGATTTGCATTAGTACTTTCATTTATCTTTTTGACGTTAATAATTTCCAATTCCAACATGTGACATGATTCTTCTCTTTTAGTTAATTGGATCTTTCGGGCTCCTTCATTTTTCTTAGCTTCTTCAAGTTGTGTTTTTAGACAGATGACCATTTCTTTTGTCTCTTATAATACTTCTTTTCTTTTATTGTCACGTGTCTTCAATTCTTCCATTTCTTCTGTTAGATTAACAACTTCGGTCTTCAATCTTTTGATTTCTTCTTCTTTGTCTTCTAACTGAATCTTTTGTTCATTCTCTTCATGGTTAGATTGATCTAACTATTGTAGTAGCAACACATCTTTCTTTTGAAGTTTTTGCAACTCTTCAAAAGTGCACATAAATGTGTATTCAAGCTGGTCAAGAACATCCTTAGTAACTTCAATATATAGACCATATGTCGGTTCCATACTAATCACTTCAAATGTAGTTATAACATCATTCTTAAAATCTAATAGTTTTTCTTTAGTGAATACTGAGGTATTCACTGATTCCTTGATGTAGTAGTCTTCTCTGCTGATGACTGGGGTTTGCATCAATTCTTTGATGGTATTTTCCTCTTCTGTATTTTGTTCTTTATTCTGATCAGAATTCTCTTTATCTATATTTTGTTCTTCAATCTGATTTGATTTCTCCATTTTTGAGTTTTGTTATTTAATCTGATTGGATTTCTCTGTTTCTTTGTTTTGTTCTATATACTGATTGAAATTCTCCATTTATTTGTTTTGTTCTTTATTTTGATAAGAATTATCTAGTTGGAGCAATAACACTTTAGCATAGGTGCAGTGTTCCATCTTTACTTTGACTTGGTCTGACAATCCATTTTGGATTGCCCTTAATGCTATTGAATTATTTTTCTTTGCTTCTTTTGCAGTTTTGGATTTGTTCTTTGAGGTAGTTGAGTACCGAGGTTTAGATATTACTAAATCCCAAACACCAGATCCTCTTGACTTTAGATACTGTTTCATTCCTTCCCTCCATGAAGAGTATTATGTTCCATCAAATAAGGGAGATTTATTTGTGGAGAGAGTCATTTGTCCACCCATTTCTTCAGAATCTATCTTCCAGTGTTTCAACTGTGTTGAAGGAACCCACTCTGATACCAATTGTTGAAATATACACTTGACACTGAGAGGGGGGGTGAATTCGTGTATGAAACTTTGAATTCTTTTCACACTCTCATAGATTAACTGAATTAAATGAATAAGATATATGCATCTCAATTAATAATTCATAAACATGTATAACAAAAACTATATGAAGTAGATAAAATATCTTTCTTTTATTTATTTAACTTGAATGAATACAAATAAAATCAATCTTTTAATATCTTCAACTTCAACTGAATATGATAGATCCAACTCTTTGATACAAGACCCAACTTGTAGTTCTCAGATCCAACTAAGAAATGAGAAATCCAATCCTCATAACAAGACCTAGCTTGCTGATCTTAGATCCAACTGATATGTGAGGAATCCAACCCTCATAACAAGACTCAACTTGTAAACATGCACCAACATAATATAATGAACTTCCATTCAATCCATTATATATACATATAATTAATCCACCAAGACACTCTTAGATTCACCACCACTTCTGGTTTATATAGTATTTCAAACAGTATAGGATTAAACCAATGTGTCTTTTTGACATGAACCATTGCACCTCTTCATTTAACTAACTAACCTTGATTCAAAATCTATCCTCATGAGTTGATCACATATATGGATTGACTCACTATATCGTTCTCATGCTTTTTTTGCATCATCGATTCTCCAAAAAATCATATCCGAGCTTTTACCGATTCTATGTATTGTTATGGTGTTAATTCTATGTCGAATTACTCTACAGACCTTAATCTGTTTACAGAAATGAAATCTGTATGAGGCGTTTCCTTCAACCCAATGTTCAAATGACCGTGGGCTCAAAACCACAGGATTATCCATTTTAAGCATTGTTCATAGCACCTCTTCTTTCACCCTTATTCCTCTATCACGAGACCAATGTTGGAACCAAGTCCTCCAAACTTCGACCTTCTTGCATTTTATCAAAGTAATACTTCCCGAAGTAAACTTTGTTGAAGTACATATGAGTACTCTCTGTTGACATATTTGTCATATGCCCTTCGACTAATAACCAAGGGCTTAACTCATTTTTGCCATGTAGTTATTGAACTCGACCATTGAGTTGTTTTTAAGAACCTTCACATGACCAAGAGCTAGGACTGTTAGACTTAGGCCAACATAGCTCCGGCTCTTCGGGTATTCAGGATTATTGGATTTTGCAAACCTTGTATCCTTCCAGAGTAAATTTCTCTGAATGCGTATACTCTATTCACTAGTATATCAGACGGTCGATTTTAATATTTCGTTGAATTGAAAATACTGGCTTACCCAGAGGCTTCAACAAAATCAACGATCACAACTTAATCAGGAGTTCAGATCTTCGGTTCGTGCTCTTTCAACCTAGTGGATCTTTAACACTTGGTCAATATGCACTTTAATCTTGAGTTGACGTGTGTCTATAAAATTCAACGGTCTAGATCATTGCATGTTGCCTCCACCAAGTTAATCTTCATGCACGTTACTTTTGTTCTTTTGGATCTCGACCGTGGATCTTCCTCCTCAATGGACGGTCATATCTTATTTCGGAGCTTTGGCACTCCGGGACTCTAGGTTACTAGAACTCTGAAGTAGTTCAATTCCTCTGGAGGTTTACCTACCGAATAAGTCATAAAACGATAGTGACCGCTTGTTGTCAGTTAACATCTCATGCTTACACTATTTTTCCATTGTTCTTGATCACCGATCGATAATGCTCCGAAAGTAGATCAACAATTAGCATTAATTCGTGATTCATGCTTACTCTATCTTTCCACTACGCTTAATATAATGGTCATGAGATATCCTGGAGGATCTTAGATCAACGACCAACGTTAGTTTGCAAATTTGGCCTTCGAAGCTTTGGGCATTTTCCAGGTAGGAGAAGCTGGATATCCCCGGAGGTTGTAGTCCCAGAGTGACGTAGTATGCTGACGTCACCTAGGTTGACGTGGACCCATATTATGTCTTCCACATGTCACCCTGAATTGTGACTTTCATAGTCCTTATGTACCACATCGACCTTGAAACTTGTCACCATATGATTAGGCCACGTGTCATCTTTGTCTTCTTCCACATGTTTCCCTCCTGGATCATGGATTTGCACTTCGTGGCTCTGAGAGTTTTTCACTTTTATATCAAGATTCAAACATCGTTGAAGTTTCGAATATATATCTACCATCGTAGATATTCAACTGTCTTGATCCGATGACCTTTGTTTATTCTGGAACTCCGGGGTTCGAAAGTTCTTGGTTCATCTGAGTTGTTTATCACCATAGTAGGCTAAGGCTGGAGTTGACCACTATCTTTATTATCATGCTTTGGAAGTTTTCACTCCAGATCAACGATTGATGAGATTTCCTTATCCGACGGTCGACGAGAGTTCATGACTCTGGGGCTTCGACCTTCGGGTAAACATACATGTTTTAGAATTCTTTTCGCTGGAGTGGTTAGCGTCGGAGTTTACCACCTGATCCAATGGCTCGTATTTCTCCCGAGGAGATATTAGATCAACGGTATGGATGAGTTCGTTTAATCTGAGACTTTGGGATATTATGACTTACACTGTCCTTCCACTAAACTCGATCAGATGGTCGAGAATTCATCTGAAGTCCCTCCTTGATCTAACGGCTGGCGAGATTATGTGACTTCGTGACTTTGTGAATTCGTGCCTCTGCCTTATCTCCAATGTTCGTCGAAGTGGCGAAGTACGATGTCCCAAAACTTACGTTATCCTTCCACTTGGCTTTGATCAATGGCTCTAACTTATCTGATGGTTGCGATTACTCCCGAACTTTGAATGGATGATTATATCTCCACAATCCTTCACAAGGGATTCTTCTGTGTAGGCTTTGGCTTTTGCGTGATCTGATGGTCCAAGATTTTCCCAAGAACTATATCAACATACATGATTCTTCGTTGATTCTTTTGGAGTTTTACTGTGGGGATTTCAATCCTGATAGCACTTTTGCAATGCTCTCTCCCTTCTGAGCTTTCCTTCATCCTTTCCAAAGACCTTAACATTGCATGCTTTGATTTTGTGTGTGTATTCTTTGTAGAATCTCCCCGCTATCTCTCCTGAGCTTTAGGAACATAGGATCATTGTTGATCCTATCGTTATCAACAATGATCACGAATTGCTTCTGCTCCAAGGTGATCTTTCTTTTCCTCTGATTATTGTACATGGTTGTCTCATGTTTCCATAAATGACAAAACATAATCAATAATGCCAACAAAATGGGCTAGAACGGGCTTCATATAATTCCCTCAAACCCTCTGAGCTCAATGTTAACCTCCATTTAACCCTTTGGTGAGGTTGGCATAAACCCTGAAGGTCACCTCCAACTACAAAGAAGGGAAATCCAAAAATGGGGACATCACATACTCCTTTCATTTACAACTCTTCCATGCTATCGATGTTGTTTAGTGGTGCTAACAATAGTTTCAATGTCTTCAATAGGAAATGTTTGAGGGTCCTAGCTATCGCCTTCCTCCTCCCTGAATAGAAAAGTATTTGCATATGAGACATTGTAACCCACATACATCATGTGGTTCATGAATAATTGGTTAGGGTCAAAACATTTAATTAATTCATCTGCCACCTTTAAATTATATTGATCAAACTAAACTGCATATTCATCAATGTTTGTAGCATTCTTCAATGTTATTTTACCAATTCTCCATGGCAAGGGAATAAATAGTTTTTTCCTCCTTTCATGAAATAAATAAGCCCAAAATATGTATTGTTTACACACTTCAATTACAAATATCTTATCCGGTACATAGTATAGGAGGTAAACGTGCCTTTCTCTAGATCAATAAATATTACTAATGTTGAAATTCTCATTCGCTTTGAAACTTCCCCTTTTATCGAGAAATTTTGTTGCTTCTAAAGAAAGTCTTGACGTTTGGGGTCCAAATGTGAGTTTATTAAAAGAAGAAACAAATGAATTGTGCACTTCATAAAAATGATACATGGCCTTTTGCTTCCATAAGGCAAGGTACCATGTATGATCTGGGTCAATTTTTCTATTGACATGTTTGGCTAAATGCAGTGCTTTGAAAACATGACAGTATGTAATAACAAAGATTAAGTATGAAGACATGTAAAATTTCTTACTCTTTCTAAAATTTTCCAGTTGAAAAGATAGTTCACTAGAAATAATCTTCCCCCTGTCAAAAATTTCCTTTTCTTGAATAGAAAAATATAGAATGTACAGAACCAAACGAGGAATGGTAGTAGTCGATTCTTTCCTAGCTACCCTGGTAAATATCCATGCCATTTCTCAGTAGGGTTTTTTTAGTACACTGGCCTGGATGGCTGACAAATCTTCTGGCATCAATGTCGGGTCTTCAAGATATTCCTACAAAAGATCGAGACCACCATTTCTTCCTTCAAGAAATTGTTGGATTCATCCCCTTTGAAAGTCATTGTTGGTTCTGGAAGCTTAAACATTATTTTAAAGGCCGAAGGAGTTAAATAAATTGGGGATTATGCTTGAAGTTGAATAATCCTCTAGTTCTTATCAAACTTATCTATGCACCACAAAATCAATTCTTTGCAATCGAAAACCTTTGGAACACAACCTATTGAAGCAATCCCGAACGTTCGAATATGATTGGAATTTCTTTCCAGAGGCTACAATGGTGAGTAATACTTGTATGCTCATGACCACTGGAACCTATGATCTTCTCATCCAAAATATTTTATGGTATCCATGCATAACTTCTCTCTCCTTCTGGTTGTCATGATAAGTAAAGTTGATGGACTATTGTACAATTCTCCTTTTCAAAATGTTATTACCAAATTAATCTCTTTTACTATAATATACCTTGAAACTCTTCTTTCGAAGGAAATATTAGTATGAATTAAATTTGAATTTATGGAGAATTATCTCGAGAAGGTCACCATTAATAACAACTTTTCAATACTTTAACCACTTGTTATTTTTCGTAAGATTTGCATTAAATGCACTTTGGGGAGAGTGACAAGATTAAGCATGCATTACCATGGGTGGTGGAGGATCAGATGTATGGAGGAGAATCAACACAAACCCACAGACCCACGAACCCGCGGTGAAAACTCAAAAGATGACTAAGCATAAGGCTGGATCAATCAAATGTAAGGGGGCGGGGGGGTTGGGGGGGGTTGAAGAGTTATAATATCGCCCAAACCCGTAGCGAAGTTTGGAAATCAACTAAGTATTGAAATATCGAGAGAGAAATGAAGTATGAGAAAATGAATAAGTATCATGAATCGGTCGGACGGACTAGTCGTGGTGATAATCAAGTGAATTGGGAAAGTGGCTTATACCCGCGGTGAACATTTGAAAAAGTTCTAAGTAAGGTGAGTAATGAGGATGGTAGAACATGGCGGTGCATTTTGGAAATGGTGTAGCTTTGGACTTGAACGAGAATATGTGATGAACATGTGAGAAACTAAAAAAGAATCTAAGTATGGGTGCAAAGTGGATATAGCGGAATACAACAATGCATTTTGGAGGAGGCAAAACTTTGTGATGCAAGAGCATCCTGCCTCCAAAATATTGTTCATTTGATTAGACCTAGGGGGTCTTTTGTTTTACTAAGTGAGTGGGTTCCCTAAGCATGAATTATTGTAAATTTTATGTTTAACTGATTTCTAAAAGTCTTGTATGAGATATGGTTTGGAAATGATGTTATGTAATCGAATCTGCCTTGTTGATAAGATCTCGAGATTGAGAGAGTTATACCCTAGGAGTTATTGTTGAGAGTATTATGGATCTAGAGGATCCTAAGGATTTTCTACTTGAGGGAATTGTGGATCTGGAACCTATTCAGGTTATCCTTGTTTGTATAAGTGATTGTAAGACTTTGAGCATGTGTGTGGCCAATTAGATAGAGAATCATGCCAAGGTGTGAGAAGAGGCCGATTGTTGAGAATTGAGCCAAATGGAGGAAAACCCCAATTTGTGAGATTGATCAGAGAGTAGCTCTGATTGTAATCTAATGTACAATAATTGATTTTAATATGAATCCTGTGTTTATGGGATCCCTATGTTTATGTATTAAATATTTTTTTGGAATTATTGTAATCCAGATCGACCCTATAAAGGAATGTTGTAGGTTTCAGTTCGGATCGTGACTGAATCCTCGTAGTAGCAAAGGATAGATGGTGGTATGATTATCGATCATCATAGAGATCGATAAACCAGATCCGATGACAGATTGAATCAGATCAGATCATGAAAGAGCATAATTGAAACCCCCTTGCAGGTGAGAAGTAACAACAACCATTGGATCAAGTTCAATAGTTGATCACGACCATCAAATATCGCGACATACTTTCCCATTCCTGTGTTAAGAATGGATGTTCGAGATTAGATCTCGGGTTTAGATCAATGGTCAGGATCAATCATGTGATCGAAGTCTGAAGCAACAAAAAATGTTCTTCGAAGTTTATGTTTCGAAGTGTCTAATCAAAAAGTACTCCGATGGGGAGTTTCGATCGGGGAGCAGAGAGATATATGGATATCAAGCATCCACATGGAAGTGATCAAATGACTATCCAAAAGTTCAAAAGAGTATAATTCCAACCGATGGACCAAATGAAATCGGAGTAGTCAAATTAGTGGCTACGAAAGGGACGCTTGGAGGCATTTTACTGGTTCTCGAAGTAAGGCTATCAGAGCCTATGGAAACCAAAGGTTGGAGGAACTCCAAAGGAAGAACATCGACAGATGGTTGAGATCTACTTGGAGTTGAATAGATCCACGTACATGATAATGACATGTGGTAGATGACATCAACCTGGACGTGGCATCAACTAACGAGGTACAAACACATGGAAATGACGTGGATGAATGAGAAAGTGACACATGGCAGTCAGATCGACGAGTAAGCAAGAGACACATGGTATCCACGTATGAGTTTGTGGCGAAGGCATGGCGTAGAAGAAGCGAAGACAAATGATCGATGACCATAGATCTTACGACAGATCAATGGTGGAGACTGTTTGATTGTTCGGAGTCTGAGAGGGAGGTGAAAGAATGTCAGAGCTAACGTTTTGGAGTGTGGCAGCTCGCAGGAGTCTAATAGAGGGGCTCTGATACAAAGGATAATTAGACGTCAAATCCAAACAGTCTATTGGGACACACTCAGGAGAAGATCACACCGTCCATTGGGAAACATTTTCAAAATCATTTAGCAGGGTCTAATTTATTAACGCCGACTATAGAATTCTGACGATAAATTAGGATCATCCATCCTGTGATGATCAACGATGAGGATTGAAAGGGTGAAATGATTCTGATGGATTGGGAAAATTAAGCCATGGTGTTGTTTGGAGATTGGTCATAGCTCGAGGTCATATGAGGTAAGCGCCAAAGGGAAAACACTTAAGTGTATAAACCCACGGTTATGGTGGAGGTCTTATGGAGATTAACACTGGGATTCGAGCGCTTAGGAGAATTAGCCAAGGTCACGACTATTGGTCGTATGGGTCAATGAATAATTAGTGCCTGATTGCGAGCACTAAAGACTGGTGTGCAAACAAAGTATTTTTTGATACTCTGTTTGAAGAATATTTGGGCCACACAACATAATTGAGAGTAGCTCGAGATTGTAGCTCTTGCAGAATTTGATTTTTAAATTCTGCACATGTGGGGATTAAAGGTTGGGAGGTCATCACTTTGTAACAAGAATGATGTTGACTCATAAACCTGTGACAAAATGAAAAAATTTCTAAGTGTGGAAATATATGAGGGAGTATTTTTGAAAGACTTAACACACTTGTGGGTTAACAAGAGTGCAACATGTTAGAGGAGGGTCATCAATCCCAAGAAGCATCATGCATGGAGGGTGTTTGATCTTGGGGATTCGATAAACCCTTATGTGACACTTGTATATTCTTGTATTGTAGAGCGCTCCATATGGGGTTTCTTTGCTAGTTACTTGTATGGACATATGTCCTTGTTCAATGTTAGCCTCCTTCAACTATTGTAAATGTAAAGGGAGGAGAGAGCTTTTGTTAGTCACCGATCATCATTATACTCTATTCTTTGTATTGACTTGGAGGATCAAGATACTAGGGTTAATGAGGAAACCCTCGGAGAAGACATGAAAAGAGAGAGAGATGTCTTAGATGTTCTATAGAGATCACCCTTGTGTGATGTTGGTGTTTTCTCTTTTGATGCTAGGGTTTATGCTATGTTAGTATACCCTAGAGAAGAACATGACGTTGGAGGTGATGATGGTTTTCCTTGTGGATTTTGTTATAGAATTAGGGTTTCTACCCTAATAGAATACATGAATAATGGAGCTAACACCTTAAATGACATTTAGCCTTATTCTCGTGGGATGCATGGAGGCTAAGGAAAGATCAGGAAGGGCCTAGTTTGACGAGTCTTGAGCTTGGTATGATGCTTTGCTTGGAAGAATACTCTGTTATTGTATTCTATATGTTCCATGGAGATATCGATGCTTGTGATGATGCAAGACTTGAAGACCTAGTCTACATGTCCATTATAGGGTTTGAGGACTCAAACCCTATAATGGACATGTAGACTAGGAGGCTAGCACTAGAATTGTCTTGCCATGTACTTGTGTGATGCATCATGGTTAGGGCTTGTAAACCATAAGGAAGACAAGGGTGCTAGTGTGGAAAGCTCGTGTGATACATGTTTGGTTTATGTGCCAAGGATGACCTTTTGGTGTTGATGCTAGCTTATTGAGGATCTCTGGTGGAGTGACCATCTTTAATTGGGAGTGATTCCTATCTAGTAGGAGTTGGTGGCTAGTGTTTTCTTATGGTTTCCCTAACTAAGGTTTGAAAAATTGACTTGTACCATCTTTGTGATAAAATTGTGGTATGTACTTTTACTTCATCCTTTATATATATGAAGTTTCCACCTATCCAAATTTTATGTACTTGCGGATTTGATTTTCAACTTACAATTATCTTCATGATTGAAGAGATTTCAACCCTATTTATGCATGTTAATTTGACATAATATTGAGTTGAATTGGTTAAGTGATTTAACACGTATTTGGAAGATAAAGGAGCATATTTTCTATTGTAATAATCTATTATAATAAAATATTTTCATATCTGTAATTTTCTTGGGAAGTGTACCCTAAGGGTTGTAACTTGTTGGAATTAAAGTATACTTGTTAGGTATTTATTTTCTTCAATTGCTTGGTGAATTGGGTTAGAAAAAAATGAAATATTAGTTGTTGTAATTTAATATTTCAGATTCATCCCTACTGATGAAAGTTCACAGGAAATCGATCCAAGAAACCTCAAGTAACTAAGGTGAAATTTTAGAATTTGCATTAATTGCTTTATTCTTGAAATTTCTATAGGGTTTTTATCATCTATAGGAATCTACCTAGATATTATAGGAGTACTTGAGAGAGTACTCGTAAAAGTAGAGAGAGGAATAATGTCATACTATGGAAAATGTCCATTAAAACACAATAGGAATCATCTATGAGGACTTATATAGTGATGAGGAGAAGCATGATCCATGTAAGGATGTTGAGAATCATCTGAACAATTTATTGAAAGAAGTAACATGAGAAATTCTAGCACACTATGATTGTAACCTCATCAAAAATAACCTCTCTATATTCAACCACTTTGTGAGTGGTGGAATCATAAAAGCGGTATCTCTGAAAATTTTCATTATGGACAACCGAAGTTTAGGAGAAATTTGGAGATGTTGATGTGTTCTTCCTTTCATTAGGAGCATGGGCCCATGCACTAGATCCAAAAATTTGAAATGAGAAACAAAATGTTTGCTTCCATACAATTTCGTATAGTGAGTCATTCTTATGGCTACACAAGTAGAGGTTCTATTGATTATATGGGTTGTGTAAACAATCACTTCTCCTAAGGATGAAAGATTCACTTTCTTGGAGTGAAGCATCAATGAGCCATCTCCTTGATAACACCATTCTTCAGTTTTGCTACCCGATTTTGTTGTGGAGTGTAAAGAACGATTCCCTGTCAAAAGATTCCTCGAGATATGAAAAATTACTAGAAGGACTTGCTAATACATTAACCTCCTTTATCAATGTCAAGACACTTAATCTCCTTGTTGCTTTCATTTTCTGTAAGCAATTTGAATTCCTAGAATTTTCCTAAGATTTAATGGTGTATACCCAAAAAAAGTAGGAAACGTCATCAATGAAAGTGGGATAAAGTCATGAATCTAGGTAACACTTTCGTGAGAATTTGGTTGCGAAAATTGCTAATGGCATGTTTTCAGCCGAACTCTTGAATTTTTCGTCCGAAATAGTTTTCGGTTGAAATAGTTTTCAAACAAAAATTAAATCTAATGGCATCGTTGAAAAATATAACAAAATTTTTAAATATAACAACATTTTTTAGTTAAAATTAACTTTCGGCCGAACTATTAAATGACACTTTTCAAAAAAATATGTGTTCACTTAAGCTTACTCCAACTTGGGGAGGAGTGGAATCCTTAAAATATTGTGAGTCTGGTTTCAGAACTAGTACCAACATTTTCAGAATTGAATCTGCTTTCTTTTGATACAATTTGTATTCAATGTAATTATTTTTTAGTAATTTTAGTTAATTTTATAAAAACATGTTTTCATATTATTTTTAGATGACATAATGATTCAGTAAAATGAAAAATCAATATCTGTAATAATACACAGTAAAAAATTATGGAAAATTTATATTATGGAACCTTTCACTGTCCTCTTCAAAAGGGTACTTTTATATTTTACTTTAAAATAAAAATTAAGGCAGATAAATGGTGCCAATCTAAATGTGTTTAAAATTTGAAACTTTTTTAGATTGGTCAAATTCAAAAAATCGTAGTAATTATAATATTCATTCGTTGTCTTCAAAACTATAGTTATATTTTAATAGAGTATATTTGGATTGTTGTAGCATATTTCATTTTCCATAATCAAAATTTTAATAATGAGTAAATTTGTGTCAACAAACATAACTCATTATCAATGCCTTCATTTTTAAGGAACATACTATAAAAAAATCACTAAAATGACATATCAAATGTCCATAAAAAAAAATTCAAAAAATAATCAATATAAAGATAACTAAATTCATGACAAGTTTGGTTTTTACTGTAAAGTGAAATTCTAAATAAAAAAAATACTTTTGTTTACTGGAAGTTGAAAAACTTCTGAAAATATATATTTTTTTCTCAAATCACAAGGAAAATAAACACCCAGGTTCATGAGATTACCCAGTGGGGAAGTACTTATCTCGTCTAATAGAATATGTATCCATAGGCCCACATTTATCACTATGAATCAATGCAAGACATTGAGAAGCTTTCCTCACTTCATCTTTGGGAAATAACCACTAATGAAGTTTCTCCATCACACACCCCTCATAAAGACCATTGGGTAGTTCAATCTATTGAAGATCATCAATGATATGTAGTCAACTCATATGCCACATAGATAGTTAATTTCTCTGACCATGACATTGATTTCATCAACGTCGGCTACCATAGAAAAAAATCCTTTTCTCTTTGAGGAAGAAGGATCCTTCCCTAACTTGTACATATGTTTGGTTTCATCACAATATCTGGGGGAAACCACCTTGAAACCATAATACATTTCCTGTACAATCCATCGATTCAAACAAAATTGAACCTTGTTATTGGTGCGTGTAATGTGGTAAATAGAAGTAAGATATGTTCCAACACCTAACATGAAGAACATCTCCAAAAGTAGTTATATATATGATGACGCTCATTCTAGCTTGAATCTTGTAGGGATTAATATCTCCAATAACCACTTTATTTCAACTATGTTGTTGTCTATAATCACAGAAGTGTTCATGTTTGTTCATATGTTGAGTAGATCCTATTGTAAATATTGGTGTCATTAATGTCAATTACAAGGGAAGACTACAACTATCTAAGATAAAGATTACAAGATGAAGATTGTTGGAAATATTGTTTTTGGATTTTTTTATGCTCAGTTTGGATATCCTATCTTTGAAGGAATTTTTACTCTAAATACCTAGATCAAATGAGAGCATAGGTTATATGGTTAGAAATATTATTCATATACATTTCCGATTGTATATGGCACTCCCTCTAACTCCTTAGGAATGAAGAGATAATGATTTTTTCTGTCATACAACCCAGTTAAAAAGTTCAAGTTGGCCCAACGAGTCTTTACAAGTCGACCCTAAAAGTGAGCATAGAAGCATTATAAATATATGATAGATGTGCACTTTTGAAGAGAATCCGATAAAGAATATCAAGTCTAAGGTGCACAAAAGAGATTTGAGGTGTGCAAGAGATGAGGAGTTGTTTTGGGGTTTAAAGGTGCAAGAGGAGTTTTCTTGGAGTTTTGAGGGTGTGCTATGAAGGACTAAGGCCTACGATGTTCCAAAGTGCGTTATTTTGTGGTTTTGATGCTGCAATATGGGATTATATTATGGGAATGATGCTATGAGTTTCACTAGGGCATGAAGGATAAATCTGACTAGGGTTTGAATCTATGTCTGGGGTATGAAGCAAAGATAGGTGCTCGTGTTGGTTGTGGACTCTGATTACCTTCCTGATTCAGAGGTCTTGTTTCAGTTGTGTTTGGATCCTCGTTCCTGATGGGTGTGTGTGTGGGGGATTTCCTCCCCTACATATGTCACCAGGGGGTTCAAGGGGGGTGACGACACTTTATGGAGCCCCCCCTGGTGGGGGTTCAAGAGAATCACCCTCAAAGATAAACTTTTGGGAAAATTTCCTTGTAAAATGTTGTAATTTCGTAGTCAATATGAATCTTTCATCCTTAGGTTCCAGATATGATGATATAAGTCATGTTAGGGGTTTTTTCCCTAGAAGGAAACTCTCTTTTATGTATGAGAGAATTATATTGCGACGATGTATGAGAGTGAATATTGTATTCTGAGAGAGGAGATTCTGAAAAAACAAAAGGAAGTTATAGTGGGTGTGTTGTAGGTTGTATCCCTTCATTTGTTGGATAATAATAAAGAAATGAATAACAATTTATCTGGTGGTCGTAGCCCATATTGGGTGAACCATGTATATCTATGTCTCTATTGTATTGTGTATCTTTTGTGTTTCATTTCTGAATCTGTTTTATATTATTGATCCATGATCCTATTTTTTCTAACAGTTGGACCATGAAAGTTAATGGTATGATGATGCTATGAAATAGATGAAGTATGAAGCATGTAGGTAAAGTCATAAGTACTCTTTGTATGCATATCTTATATCGGTTCCTATATAGGGCTTACTGATTTGGTGCTCAACTGGGGAGATTGGTGTCTCCAATAGGTTGGTTCCTACATAATATCTTGTTGAGTTGGTGCTCGACTGAGGAGATTGGTGTCTCCAGTAGGTTGGTGCCTACATAATATCTTGTTGAGTTGATGCTCAACTAAGGATATTGGTGTCTAGTAGGTCGGTGCCTACAAGCTTTGTAACATTAGGTTGGTTCCTACATACATTTATAATGATAAGTTTTTGTGGTTTTCTCCCACCAGGGTTTCCAAGTTAAACTTTGTGTACCGTGATTTGAGTTTATGTGCATTTGTTGTTTTAAAGTTAATGAATGCTTGATGAATTATCAATTAAATTAAAAAGTGTCTTATATTGATTCACCCTGACCTCTCAGTATAAGCATAAGTTCAAAATTTGGTTTGAGAGTTGGTTCCTTTGGAGACAGTTTAACCATTGGAAGGTTATAGATCTTGAGAGCACACATGGTCGGTCAAGAAGGTTTCACCACAAATAAGGCTTCGTTGTTTGTGTTAAGTTTTAATGTTGTTATTAGGTTATTTCCAAATTACATGAGAATTCAATGCATTTCTAAAACAACAACATAAAGAGGATCACTAAAAGAAACACAATCACAAGGTACACGACATTTATCCCGGGAAATCCTCATTGGGGAGAAAACCCAACAAAAAATTCCTCAATAATAGATTTCCAATAAAATTCCAAGAATAAGACCAAACCACCAAAGATAAACTAGGACTGAGCATGCGCCTCTCTTCTCCTTCCTCCCACAACTGCAACTTCCTTCAAAAGATGCACACTAGAAGTGTGAGTGAGTCAATGAAAAAGTGAGGCGCCATCCTCGCTTATAAATACTAGTTGAGGAGGCACTAGGGTTACGTATCTTCACTTAGTAGGGCCGACTTCTTCCAAGATTGGTTAAAACCACTTTATAAACCCGAGGGGCCGACTTTACAAATGCCACCATATAAATATGGTTTGACCAATCCAAAAAAGGGGATTTGGTATTATGCAAGACTCGACATGATCAATCCACAAAATGGGATTTGATCTATAAGATAACAACTCAAATATAATTAGAATATTCTTCGAAGTTACAATATTTCAACACTCCCCCTTAACAAGAAGGGTATTCTACTGACATAACCCAGTACAACATCATCTGGAGAGAGAGAGAGGACAACAACATCATCATCATCTAGGACACTGACTGGCACATCTATAAACCATCGGAAGTTTTTCTCATCATCAATATCATCATCGTTCACATCATGGAGCTGGAGTAGCATCATCATCATCTACATGAAGCTGAAAAATCAACATCAATTAGCATAATGCTAAAACAACAATATCACCAACCCGAGGTTGGTACACCATCATCAACAACATGAGGCTGATATAATAACATCATCAACAACATGAGGCTGAAACAACAACATCATCAACACGAGGCCGAGACAACAACATCATCAGCATGAGGCTGAGACAACAACATTATCAACACGAGGCTAAGACAACAACATCATCATCACATGGCAACAAAATGAAGCAGGTGCAACAACATTTTGTGGTACTCTGACAGACCGTCCTTACTAGACCTTCAACATCTACCCAGGAATCATAAGATTCACTAGGATATAAAATCCTAACAAGCTACCATGTGGAACTCTGACAGACCGTCCTTACCAGAACTTCAGGATCTTCCCAGGAATCATAATATTCCCTAGGATATAAAATCCTAACGGAGCAACCACTACTGACCATAGTTGGCATATACATGCACAGATACTCTGACAGACCGTCCTTACTGGACCTTCAGGATCTGCCAAGGGATAATCAATCCCCTAGGATATAAAATCCTAACACAGCTACCCGTTGTTGGTCAGAATACTATAGTATCATCAACATCACTCCCTCTTTCGAGGGAGGTCCTTTCGGACAACACCAATCTTGTCTCGGAAGTACTCAAACTTCACACGAGACAGAGGCTTGGTCAACACATCTGCAACCTGCTCATTTGTGCCAACATATTGGAGCTTTACAACTCCCCTCTGCACCATATCACGAATGTAGTGATACCAAATATTTATGTGCTTCGACTTATCATGGAACACTGGGTTCTCTGTCATCTTTATGCAACTCTGGTTATCACATAGAATCACAGTAGCTTCCATTTCCAAATCGAATAGACATGTCAACAACTTCCGAAGCCATATGGTTTTACAACTCGCAGAACACGCTGCAATATATTCCGCTTCTGTTGTGCTGAGAGAAATACTAGATTGATTCCTTCTTTTCCATGAAATCATGGTTGACCCCAAACTGAAACAACATCCTGAAGTGCTCTTTCTATCAGAAACACTTCCAACCCAATCTGAATCAGTATAACCATACAGTCTAAAGTCATGATCTCCAATATAACAGACACTATAATCCAATGTACCCTTAAGGTATCTCATCACATGCTTTGCAACTACAAGGTGAACACGTCTGGGCTCTACCAGATACTGACTCAAGGTATTCACAACAAATCATATATCTGGCCTGATATTCATCATATACATCAACGAACCAATAATCTGTCTATATAGAGTAGCATCAACCAACTCTGATGAAGTATCAACCAGGAGCTTCAAATTTGTTTCCATGGGTGTGTTCATGGATTTAAATTCTAACATGTCAAATCTCTTCAGTATTTCAACTGCATACTTCCCTTGGTTAAGGAAGATCTTCTTTGGAATCTACCAAACTTCAAGACCTAAGAAATAATGCATCGGGCCTAGGTCTTTCATCTCAAACTCTGAAAAGAGTTTCTTTTTGCACTCTGTAATGAGCTTTTATTTTCCTGTTAAGAATAATTCATCCACATACAATAGAAATATAAATGGCTCATCATTCATAGCCTTGAAGTAAAGGTCAGAATCATCTTTACTCTTGGTAAAGCCCAAGCTTGTCACGAAACTATCAATTATGCCATACCAAGCTCTAGGAGCTTGCTTCAACCTGTACAAATCTTTCTTCAACATGCAGACATGAGTCTTTCTATCTTCAACTTCAAACCCTTGTGGTTGTTCTATATACACTTCTTCTTCAATAACACCATTTAAGAAGGTTGTTTTCACATCCATCTGGTGTAACTTCCACTTCATTTTGGCTGCAAGAGCTATGATGGTTCTGATAGAAGTGTATCTGGCTACATAAACAAATGTCTCTTCATAATCAATACCTTCCTTTTGAGAAAAACCACGAGCCACAAATCTTGCTTTATGTTTTTCAATACTTCCGTCTGCTCCATGTTTTATCTTGTATATCCACTTGGAAGATACAACATCTTTGTTCTTTGGTCCGGGAACTACTTCCCATACAACATTCTTTATAATGGACTCGTATTCTTTTGTCATGGCATCCACCCATTCTTTCTTCTGAATGGATTCTTCAAAGCAAGTAGGTTCCTTTTCTATGAGATCACACATCAAGGCTATATAACTGGAGAATGGCTTAGGTTTCTTGCTTTGTATCATGGTTCCTTTTTTGGCACCATACTTCTTTGCATCTTGAATAAGTTCCCTTGCCCAAGATGGCTTGTGAGATATCATCATCTGGGGAGGTTCTTGAGATTCTATCGTATCATGATCTTCTGGAATCTCATCATTAGGGATAAATGTAACTTCCTTTACTGGTTATGCAACTCTGGGAGCTACAAGTTCTTCTTCATATACTTCTTCAAGCTGACATTTCATTGATCTTTTGAGTGATGCATCTTCATCAAAGGTTGCATCTATGCCGATCTCAATATGATGGTAACTTGGTATGTAAATTTTGAAGGCCTTAGAGACCTCACAGTATCCAACAAATATTCCCTTCTTTCCTGAAGGGTCCAACTTATTTCTCCTTTCTTTCAGAATGTATACAAACACTGGACAACCAAATATTTTGTTTTTTTAGATGGCTTACTTTTGACTTCTTTCCGATGAACATTTCTTTGGGGGTTTTGAATCCAAGTGCACAATGGGATAATCTATTTTGGACATAAACTGATGTTCTTGTTGCTTCAACCCATAAGTGCATTGGAATATCTTGATTGTGAATCATAGTCTTTACTGCTTCCATAATTGTTCTATTCTTTCTTTTTGCTACACAATTTTGTTGATGATTATAGGGAGTGGTGAGCTCCCTCTTAATCACGACATCTCTGCAAAAGATTCCAAATTCATTTGAGGTGTACTCTCCTCCATTATTTGACCAGAGTATCTTGATTTTTCTTTCGGAGAGGTTTTCTACCAAGGATTTGAATTCCTTGAACTTTCCGAGTACTTCATCTTTTGATTTCAAGGAAGAAACCCAAGCCTTACAAGAGTAATCATCAATAAATGATACATAGTATACATACCCGCTTAGAGAGGTTGATGGCATTGTACCACATACATTTGAGTGAACAAGTACAAACCTCCTTTTTCTGGTACATAGGATACATCCTTCATTCTCATCAGAGTTCTTGTCATGTGCTTAAGAGCCAAGTATCTACATGACATAATCTTCAATTTCTTCTTTAGTTAACTTCTTGGATGGCTCATAATCTTCAGTTGCATGGGCATGATGTCTTTTGTTATTTCTCTTATTGAAATATTCCCTTATGGAAGGACAATTCTTAGCAATGTGTCCCATCTTATCACAATGATAACATTGATAAGAGGATAAATCTTTTTCCTTTCTTTGACCCTTATGATATTTTTGGAATCTCTTTGGAGAGTGAGATTCTTTATGAAGGTGGGTGAATCTCTTTGGAGAGTGAGATTCTTTATGAAGGTGGGTCTCCTTTTGGAAATGAGACCTTTTATTTCCTCCTTTAGCATGAGCAACTAGGGATTGATATTCATCCCTTAATAGTACAGCTTTTCGGTTGGCTACTCTTGCTTCTTCTTGAACACATTATTCCCATAGAGTGTCAAATTGGAGTTTCTTTTTTCTTGCACAGATAGTTTGGATGAAGGCATCCAAAGGTCTTGTGAGACCATTAAGAGTTGTCATGATGAGGTCATCTTCATCCAAGTTGTCTCCAATTTCTTCTAACTATTCCTTGAATCGAGTAACCCTAGAGAAATAGTCTTGAATTGTTTCTCCTTTTTGCATCTTTGTATTCTTAAGTTGGGTTCTCAAGTTCATCTTCCGATTGATGTTCTTTCCTTCATACATTTTGGTTAGGGCATCAAATATCTCTTTTGGAGTATTTTTAGAAGACACTTGAGGCATCAAGTGTTCTTTAAAGGAATCTGCCATTATTCTTTTGTCCCTAATCATATCCTTCTTGTACTTCTCTTTGGGTGTTTCTTCTTCGGGTTCCGGTACATTTTCTTTTATGAATTTTGCAAGGTCATTCTCTTCAAGAATGAGTCCAATTCTGTACTTCCAGGCACTAAAATTTTCCACACCTTCTAACCTGTCAACAAGCTTGGTGCTTGCAGACATCTTGACCCGGAACTAGGAAAATGACCAGAAAATGAAAGTGCTCGAAAAGAATCTAAACTTCCCAGGAGATGAACTAGGCCGAGGCAAATTGGCTTGAGCTGACTGTTTCAAAAAATTCCAAGATTTACCCCTTGAAACTTGACCTACACAAATATGGACTAGTACTTCTGGTATTGGTTCTAGTTTCCTGGTTTTCTGGTACCAATCAAAACTAGGGTTTGGATTTCCGAAGAATCTAGCCACTAAAAAGGTGTGCTCAAGCTGCCAAAATATGCACCAGGGTAGGGCACACTTCCCTAGATAGGTTTTGGTCAGAAATTTTTCTTTAGCAGAAAGCCCTAATTTCTTTGTACGACAATAGTGACATTTTTTAGATACTCAGTGAAAGGTGGTCTAATCAATCCATCTCTAATTCCATGTTAAGTTTTAATGTTGGTATTAGGTTATTTCCAAATTACATGAGCATTTAATACATTTCTAAAACAACATCATAAAGAGGATCACTGAAAGAAACACAATCATAAGGTACAAAAAATTTATCATAGGAAACCCTCATGGGGGAGAAAACTCAACAAAAACTTCCCCAATAATAGATTTCCAATACGATGCTAAGAATAAGACCAAACCACCAAAGATAAACTAGGACTGAGCATGCCTCTCTCTTCTCCTTCCTCCTGCAACTGCAACTTCCTTCAAAATATGCTCACTAGAAGTGTGAGTGAGTGAATGAATAAGTGAGGCATCATCCTCACTTATAAATACTAGTTGAGGAGGTGTTAGGGTTATGTCTCTTCACTTAGTAGGGCCGATTTCTTCCAAGAGTGGTTAAAACCACTTTATAAACCCTAGGGACTGATTTTACAAATACCGCCATATAAATATGGTTTGACCAATCCAAAAAAGGGGATTTGGTCTTATACAAGACCCGACATGATCAATCCACAAAAAGGGATTTGATCTATAAGAGAATAACTCAAATATAATTAGAATATTCTTCAAAGTTATAATATTTCAACAGTTTGATGGAACAAACTATGCATTATGGATCATAAGGATGCAAACATATCTAATGGCCCTTGGGTTTGATATTTTACAATCAATCGTGACTAGTTATACAACCGCAAGAACTCCACCAACAAATACAGTCGAGAACAAGCCTAGTGAAAATAATGCAAAAGCCATGAATGCTATCTTGTGTAGGCTATCAGAATCAGAATTTGTTAAGGCAATGCATTGTGAATCGACAAACGATATTTGGGACAAAATTCAAAACATCTATGTAGTCGATGACAAGGTGAGGAAGGAAAAGCTCCAAACTCATAGAAGACAGATCGAGTGTTTGAAAATGAAAGACAAAGAAAATGTTGCTTCCTATTTCCTTCAAGTGGATGAAATTGTTAACACCATTAGAGGACACAGTGAGAAGGTTGAACAACCAATGATTGTGCAAAAGGTGTTAAGGCCTCTCCCCTTAAGATTTGATGCCAAGGTCTTTGTCATTGAAAAATTGAAGGATCTAAAGAAATTGACGATGCATGAGCTACATGAGATTCTCACTACATCTGAGATGAGGATAGAAAAAGAAAATCCAACACGGAAGGAAGAAACTTTCAAAGCATCAAAGAAGACAAAAGGACACAAATTTTGTGGTTGTTCCAACTATGAATCAAATACAAAAGAAGCACAATTTGTGAGAAAGCTAAAAAGAGGATCTGGCAAATACAAAGGTCAGCTACCCTTCAAATTTTTTAATCGAGGTAAAGTAGGACATTTTGTTGCTAAATTTCCATATGCAAAAAGTGAAGACAGTGATGATGACGAAAGTAATGATAAATAAGAACATATCAATAAAAGAAAACCTTATAGACACAAAAGAGGAAAATATACTAAGAAGTTGTCTTTTTACTCTAGAGAGGACAATAGTTCATCTAAAGAAAGTGAGGGATATGTTTCTGACATTGAAAAATAATAATTCCTCTTAATAGCAATGGATACAAAGTCTACTGATAAAGAAAATGAAGACAATCAGAAAGAAAAACCAGATTCAAAAGAATAAGACATTGATGGGGAAGTGAATCTTGTAGAAAAACTTGTCAGTGCCTTAGAAGAAATAGACAAACTCAAGGGAAATAATAAAAAGAAGAAAAAGAAATTGCATAAATATGAAAAGAAGGATAATTATCTTGATGAAATAGAAAAAATAGTTATCATCCTGAAGACTCAAATAGATGAGGCAAAAATAATAGAAGAATTGGTTAGAAGCCAGCTGAAAGAAAAGTAAGAAAACTAAAAGAAGCTAGGAGCTGAAATAGTTTCCTTAAGAAATGAACTAGAGAAAACAATTGATTAGTTGAATATAAACTTGAAGTTTGGAAAGACCCCTCAAGGAGATGCAAACACTAAGGTCACAAAGCCATTAGAAAAGGAAAATGAAGAAAATCCTAAAAGCTATGTCAATATTTGTTGATGTTTTGGTAGTTGCGAGAAGTATTAACCTCCATGGATAAACCTTTGACTAGAATAGAATATTCCGGAAGCAAGAGAAAACCTAAAAAGATGTGTGAAAACCCTGGAAGACAAGTTGGCTCAACAAAATAAGTAATATTGAAGTATTATATGTACAAAAGGATAGGTAGGCCCTGCTTGAAGAGACATCTATTCACTTGGCCAGATTAGTATAAATAGAAGGCGCTTTAGCTCATTTGAAAAAAAAAAAACACTCACTCAGTTGGTGTGCATATCTTAGAAGTGCAGTAGCAGCATAAGTAGTGCGCAAGTTTGGAAGTGGAGCAATAGCAGCTGCAGTGGTGCAACACACTCATGTTCACCCTTTTTGGTACTCTTACTTGTGCGCTACCTTGGAGAAGGTACACTCTCTTGGTTTATTTGTTGGTTCTAGTGTGGATTCCGAGAATCATTCTATCTAGCAAAGGTTAAGGTGTTTGGGGGTGGCTTTGTGCCTATGGTTGGGTGACAATGATGTAGCATTGTCGATGGTGAAACAAACACAATATTCTAATAGGTTATGGGCCCACACCACCTTCGAAACAGTGTAACAACTGGAAGGTAGATCCACAGCTCTTTGTCAACGTCGTTGTAACACAATTGCAATTGTAGCTAGGGTTTCTGATCTTGCAGCATCAACAAACCCTAACCTAATTGTTTGGGCACTTTAAGTGAAGCATTTGGAATAATTATTGGATATCCTAATGCGCCCTAACCCAACGCATCTCCTGGTGCCCTCAGCCATAAAAACGTCAAAGTTGAATTCTTTGGGTCAAAGTCAATGTTTGACTAGTCAAAGTCAAATTTTCTGAGTTTTATGGGTTGTTGTCCATTGTGTTTATTTCCGCTGCATATTTGCTTAACAATGTGTATTTTTTCTTGTGGTAATTTCTGAATGTGGGTTTGAGGCATTTATGAAGTTCATGCAAGACAATTATCTCTAGGATGCTAAGTGTTTGACAAAAATTTTAGTTTGTTGATTTTTGTCATTAAAATCTACATGGTATCAGAGCTTTGTCTCTGAGTGACAGTGGGCAGTGTGATTTTTGGGCAAAGTTGAAGAGGGAAAGGGTGTAATTGTTTTCCTTGAGTTTTGACAAGGAATATGGCTGCAAGCATTAGATATGAGGATCGGTTGGATGACATTTCCAACTATTTGCAGTGGAAGGTCTGATTGTCAGTTGTTCTCAAGGAGAACAAGATTTATAACTATGGAAACTCTGTTGTGGCAGCTCCTGCAACAGATCCTGTTGCTTTGGACTTGCATGAGGTCAAGGAATCCAAGGCTCAGAGGATTATTCTGGATGGGGTGAAGGATCACCTTATCCCACACTTGGCTGAGAAAAACACTGCCAAGGAGATGTGGGATGCACTTAAAAACTTGTTTGAAGTGAAGAACGAGATCCAGAAGATGGCCTTGAAGGCTAAGCTTCATGATACCAAGATGGGTAAGGAGGAGAGTGTCTCTTCTTAACTTATCCGGGTGGCTCAAGTAAAAGATGAGCCGATTATTGTTGGAGAGGTCATTATAGATTTCGAGTTGGTGAGGATAGCCTTAAATGGCTTCACCAAAGAATGGGAAGTCTTCATGAAGTGTGTGGTGGGACGTGAGCATCTACCATATTGGAGCAGACTGTGGGACGATTTCACTCAGGAGGAGATCCTGGAAAGATCTCAGAGCAGTGAACAAAAGACAAACAAAGTTAATGAGAATGTTTCTCTTACTGCAAAGAGCAAGAAGAAAGGAAGTTCCAGAAGGGACTTGAGTAAAGTCAAATGCTATTGTTGTAACCAGTTGGGGCACCTTGTCTCTCGTTGTCCTGAGAGGAAGATGAAGATGAAATCAGAGGGGCCTGAGACAACTGCTACAACAACCATGGAGTACTTTGCTTCACAGTACAAAAGGGAATTTTCTTTGGTGACCCTAGTTTCCAGTGTCGACAGTGGAGGATTTGGAGGTGATATTGATCCGGATTTATGTAGGAACACAATGAAATACAAAAATACACATAAACACAGAGATGCAATGGAAATAAGACTTCATTTCATTAATAACAAATGACTGAAATATGCTTACAGACAGAATGGAAATAAACTAGCTAGGGCGTTGGTAGCTTATCTCTGAGAAGAGATGTGGCGGCTACTGGCCTCT
>ML803131.1:254365-266135 GCA_009831015.1 Picea engelmannii
AAACATCCTCAATTTATATCATCCAATGACCCTTAATTAAAAATTAGGTCATTAAAACAGCCGACAAGGCTGACTACTAAAAATCATACTGTTTTTACATTTAACTGCTAAATAAAAGCCTAAATGAGCAGTAAGCAGGACGTATAGCCCCTCTAAGGGAGACATTGGCCCTTTTTAGGGAAAAACTCAGCACTAGAAGGCAAACGTTGGCCCTCTCTAGGACTCCAAACTGTGCCACACGTGCCAAACTGCCCTGTAAAGCTGCCACACGCTGGAGGTGACGTCAAGGATCTCTGGAGGACGTCCTGGGTCAACAGAGGGACACGTTCCACCTGCAGTGGGTCAACCCCCTAGGGCTGGGCTTAGCTAAGGCGTCCTGGATGAAAACATCCTTCTTCTTCTCTCGTGCAAATGCTCGATCAATCACTGTCCTGTCTCTGCCCCTGATGAGGTCCCAACAACCATCCGATGGGCTCTTCATCCCCATGGAGGTCCAAACTGATCATCTCCCCATGTGTACCGATCCACCTGGTACTTGTCCGTCGGGTATGGTCATGCACATCAAAAACTTCGCCCTCCATGGGCTCATTAGTCCTCGGGATCATAGCAATGTCAATCATATTTCATCATTAATTTTATCAAATGCATGCATAAGACCCCTAGCATATCATCTAATAGCTCAAAGACATTACACTGACCTACTATACAAAGCTGAAGAAAAAGACAAGGTAACCTATTGGGCCAACATCCATAAGAAAATGAAAGTTCCCAAAGGATATCATCCAAGCCATGTAATACGAGGTGGTGTGGTCTAAGGATGCCCAGACATAGTGAAAACCAAGGGTGGATATTATTCGTGGGTGCCTTTGTAGGAGGCGAGCTGTACTTGTCATGGTTGCAGTTCTTTCCAATCCCTTTATTGCCTTTATTCTTTCTTTTTGCTTCAAGGTCTAACCAGAGGACACTGCCTTGGCGTGGTGACCAGAGATGACAGTGTTACCCACGAGCATTTTCGCAGAAATGATAAGGCTAGCTCATGATGAGACCCCCTTTCCCTTGGCCATGCAACCAAGGGTCACTGCCCTGGTGTGGTAACCAGATAATGGCAATGTCATACTGCTAGATACCTATGAACATAATGGGCTGGCTCGTGATGAGACCCCCCATCCTCTTGGCTAGGTCTTGTTTTATTATTTTTCTTCAGGTCCCTCTTGTTTCTTATCGAGAGGCTTTTTATTGCCTTCTCGGGGAGCCCTGGGCGAGGCATCTCTAGGTTCTATTTTCTATGGCTTTTATCTTTTACCACCTGCTTTTACCCCCTGGGCCTTTAGCCCCTTCTTCCCACAGGATAAAGTGTAACCCCGCAAATAGGTCATCCTAACGTCCAGACTAGGGGAATGGGATAGATGGATAGGAGATAAGATGTAAAAGTGATATAATGATGGGAGCGGACGATGGCTCTTCAAAATCCCTTTTGGTGGCTAACCAAAACCTATGAATACAAGCTTGCTAGGGCACCCCATTAATCCCCCCAACCATGGTCAAGTGGGTTAGTGTAAGATCCAAGCAGTTGTCAGAAATGAAAGGAACCTGATGCATATATCTGAAAGTTATAATGATCAAACATGACACATACCATGATACCTGGACCAATTACCTCATGGAGCAAGAGTCTTCTCCGATGCAAGTCCAAGCCGAAGGTGATGGATACTGTTGCTGCTGACAAGACAGGTCTGATGAAGAAGAAGAAAGATGGGCCCTCCAAGGCCATGCTTAGGTCAATCCTGCTCTCGGTACTCCATGTCTAGGACATGTGGGCCTTGAGACATGATCTCCTAGTTATCCCTAGAAATCGGGGATAACAAGTTGAAAACCCATTTGCAGAATGGGTCGATTTACTTCTCATGCATGTCGTTTCCTCATAAAGTTATTATTTTGGAAGAAATCACTACAGAAATGTCACCTTAAATGGAAAATTCATATCGGTTCCAGGAGGCGATCTTCCAACTTCCTTTCTTATCAAATGGTGAGGAATTTCACCAAACGGTTAAAAATCCACTTGCATAATGGGTCGATTTACATCTCACGCAAGCCATTTCCTCAAAAAGTTAATATTTTGGGATAAATCACTGCAGAAACATACGACCACAGATTTTCTCGCAGAAATTTTGATTTTCCTTATTCTCTGACTTGTCTGGCTTGCTCCAAACAACGTAGTTCTGATACCATGTCAATGTTTCATTGAAAACTGCACAGGAGATCTAGCTAAAGCAAGTACAAACAAAGCTTATCAAGAAAGGAAGAGAGATTCAATATGGAAGAATGAGAAAATATATTCACACTACTCCAATGAGTTGATCAATGAATGAATGATTGATACAGATGATGATCAATATGATACAATGAATGAGTGGAATACACTCATATATAGGGCAGAACATTCCATAATTAAGAAAATCAATCAAGCAGTTAGATTTCCTTAGGAATGCATGCATGCATAATAGTGATGGTCTAAATAGAATGTCTAAAATAAAACTAATCAGTTAACTCCAACTGAACTAGTGTGTCGAAAATAGAAATTTCTCCAGCAAGGATTTACCATGAAGGTATCTCTTAGTGTATGTCACTTTTCTGTAAACTTTGTGCGCCATAGACCCATCTAGTTTTTAGTAACATGAACATCTAGAAAGGGAATATTGCCACCAACCTCAATCTCAATAGTGAATTTTGTGTACTCAGATTGGTTGTTGAGGTGCTCAACAAATTTGTCCAAGTTTTTATGCCCTTGGGGCTAGATGAAAAAGGTATCATCAACGAATCAAATCCACAACTTTGGTTTTAGAGGGGAGGAACCAAGGGCTTTGGTTTCAACATTCTTCATAAACAAATTGGCGACAAACGGGGAAAGGGGAGATCCAATAGCCACCCTACAATTTTGCTCATATATTTCTCCTTGAAAATACAAAAATGTGGATTTTAAACAAATCTCTATTAACTTCACAGTTTCTTGGTTTATAATCTTATTGATAATCTCTCTTGCTTCATTGATAGGAATCTTTGTGAAGAGTGAGACTACATCAAAGCCCATAAGTATGTCATTTGTGTCAAACTTGATGTTCTTGATCATATTGACAAAAAATGAAAAGTCTTTAATAAAAAAACTAGTATTGCCTACCAAAGGCTTGAGTTGATAACTTAGTCCTCCTAATGTGTTGACTAGGCATCTAAGGGAAGAACCTTAAGAATTTTGGGGAGGCCATAAATCCTAGGGGTAGAAGGACAATTAATGATAAGTTTCTTGTTATCCCTATCCCTACTCGTTTTAATAACATTGTAGAACTATTTTGAAATCTTATTAAGGGGATTCTTATCGAGTTTCATATAACTTCCATTGTTGTTTAGGTGGAGATTGTTGGATAGAAGTGACTAGGAAGAATTACATTTCTGCTTAAATGTTAAATGAAAGATGGGGCATAGGTGTTTCTTTCTATATGAAGGGTTTATGGGTTGAAAAAGTTTTCTCAACTGAAAGAGCTCCAACCAAGTACAGAGAATCTTGGGTCTAACTTTTGGCCAAAAACTAGTTGAGTTAAATTTCTATTTTTGATCGAAAAACGATTAAGTTAATTCAAACTTTTGTTCGAAAGTTTGTTGAATTATTTCCACCGAAAGACCTTTTTTTATCAAGAACCACCACCACATTCCTTTGTGATCATCTCATATTGGAAAATCGGTGCCCATCTTCATGGATTCACCCCCCACTCCCCCGCATATAATACAGCTTGAGTGGGCCTAATGGTTAAGAACATGTGTTTCCTCTTAAGAGGTCACAGGTTCAAATCCAGAGGGGGGTAGGGTATGTATACCTTCGTAGACTTTACCAGTCAAATCGCTGGGCGGAGGGGGGTCCCTTGTCCCACAAACAAGGGGGTCTCATACACCAATTTGGTGTGCTGGCTTGGCCGTGACCTTAAAAAATAGATTATTATTATTATTATTTAATAACATGGTAGTGGCTTCCGAGATGATCATGTGAAAGTAAGTTTAAATTATGTGTTAATGAAGAGGAAGGGATGGTGATGTTGAGGCTCATGCTTTAATTGCATTCACTTTACTTTTCACTTTCTTCACTAGTTTATTTATTTATTTTTATTTTAGAATATAAGTGATGTGAAAGACTCGTGGCATTTTTCAAGTGTAAACCTCCGTTTTCTTTTGTTTTAGGGGAGGTTTTAATTCTTTATAATCCATAACATAATATATACATGTTATAAAGCACCTAATCTTGTTCGTATGGAATTACCAACATATTTGCAAAATAAGCAGTTTTTAAATGATATTCCATTAAAAGATAAATATAAATATTTTTAAAACATCCATCTTCTTTCGGTTTAAGGGAGAATTTAAATATCTGTAATCCATAACATGTTATAAAGCACATGTTATGGCTTGTATGGAATTATCAACATATTTGCAAGGCAAAAATGAGTGTGACCCGTACATGAAGTACAAATGGATTTAAATAAGATGTTAACGATTAACAACTTAATAAATGATATTATAGATATGGATATTGATGATGTTGATCTCTAAGAATGCTAAGTTGTTAGCCTTTATATTACTATCAAGAGAAATTCATAAGAAAACTATCTATGTTCAGAATTTTAGTCTTGTCCTTGGATCCCAAATGGAAAAAAATTATGTATTGTTTGTTCTTCAACTGATTCCTGATATTTATGATTTGCATATTGAACAAAAAACATCAGAAAAATATATCAACTATAAATAAAATATATTTATCGTATTAATTTCGATCTTTCAATTAGCCAGATATTCTCCCATGGGCTAACTTGCATTTCCATTTCCACTGTCTTGTAAATGTAGATATGATTTAACTTCTTTGGTGATCCCTATGTGCTGCATCTATGAGGTGAATACAATCATTGGAAAGCCACACTATCTCGTTGTGAATCTGAAAAGAGAAAAAGTTGTTGCAATTTTGTTCATGCTGTGTTTTTAATCCATTGCCTTATTGTCCATGTCCCATCAATGCTCTATGTTACTCTTAATGTCATCATTTTATTTTATTAATTTAATGCTCATATTTATGTTGGCATTAATCCCTCGATGGTTTAAGACTTTTTGCACATTTACTAGTGTCGGTTGCACCCTAATGACTATTGGGGGAAGGTAAGATTGGCATACTGGTAAAATTTTTTATAAAGTTGATATCCTTTGCTTTCAACTTACAAGTAATATATATCAACAGGGACAAACAATTAAGGAAATGGAAAACATAAAAAAAAAAAAAAAGATGTTAGGAGACACATAGGAACCTTTATAAATGTAGGGAAGCAGTTATTCAAATCTTTCTTTGGCTATATTCTACAACAAAGAAATAAATATATTGACTCATTTTTCTTATTCAAAACAATAATGAATAAATCCTTAATCCCTATCAAACTTTCCAAGGTTATTTAATTAAAGAACAAAAATAAGCTTCATTTATTTACACGTCTTTTGCAGGTATTCTAACTTGCTCACCATTAAAACGAAGGTACTTCCATTTTGGTCTATACTTTCTCAAAACTTCGTTGTGTTTATCTTCCAAACCCATTCTCGAGAAGGCATGAGCAACCTTCTTCATTGTACTCTCATCTGGTTTAACACCCAATTCCTCCATATCAGTAAACACCTGAAGGCAAAAAAGGTTAAGAAGGCTAAGCAATCACTTAGTAATAAATGTAGTAGAGAAAATATATTTGCATAATTACATGTTAAAACTATTGAATGTTCATGGATGCCAACATGTTGAAATCACTCCATCCTCATGACCAAAAAAGTGACCATTGCGACCACAACAAATTTTTAAAATGGACGTTCATCTTCGCTTTGTTGCCAAACCTAGAGTACTTGTAAACATTTTTATTGTACTATGGCAATCATAAATAGAACATTTATATCATTATGAATCATCAAACAACGATGATTACCTTGCAATATATTGAGCAAAAAGCATAAAGGCCGTTACATAATCCCCCTGGTGTTGGAGTTTACATGGATAAACACATAATCACTTCACAACTTCGCTGGTGAACACATTCAAATAAAACAACAAAAAATAGAGAGAAGCACCATATTGTGTAAGTGCATGTAGACTTAACACTTGTATTAGAGGAACAACTCATAAGCTGATGAAACGTAAATGACTTTTGAGATTTGTATTTATACATCTCAAGATGTAGGTTGCCCTGCCCAAGCAAGGTTATGGGCCCACATAAAGATGACTAGGTTGGCCTTAGCAATAACCTAGATTTACAAATATAACACCCTAAATAATGTTGGTCATGAGTGAATGTGAAAAGTACACCATTCCCAACATTCCCATTTAATTTAAATAGGGGGTAACATAGAAAAATGATGAATATAAATATGAGTGGGTTTATAGATACCCTAACTCAATACAACGTCTATCGTAGTCGATATGAGTGATTTTATAGATACCCAACTCAATACAAGGTCGGTCGTAGTTGATATGAGAGTGCGTTTATGGATACCCAACTCGAATACACTAGAAAGTGGGTTTATAGGTCGTAGCAACAATATGAAGAAAAGTGGGTTTATAGATACCCAACTCGAATATGTTGATGCTTGAAATGTATAGTCAAGGACTAGTGTTGAAAACACGTCTATAGCACTCGTCAAGAGTGTTATAATGTTATTTGCCACCTAATCATTAAGTCATTATCACCTAAAGATCACCTATACAATCCAACAACATTCACCACTTCTTCCCTAAGATTCTAGCCTAATTTCCACTTGGTCGTTGTTATCCTTCACTAAGGGTACGACTGAAAAGGGTTGGCCGTTCCTTCCCCTCATTAGGGGAGCGACCGAAAGGGTTGGTTGCACTTTCCCTTCATTATGAGTGCGACCGAAAGGCTTGGTCGTGATTTCTGGCTTGCCAGGTCGCGACCGGTCGCTCTCTGTGTGTGTATAGGTCGTGACCGGTCGCTCTGTCTGTGTGTATAGGTTGCAACCGAGTCTAGAAGCTCATATTTTTGGATTTGGTTTCGACGGATGAGATCTCCCAATGATTTCTCGGGGTTTAGCTTTGAGAAGGCTTCCATCATGAGCTTGAGAATCTTATCCTAATAACTATATGGCCTTATCCCTAAAGCTCTATAAGAACCAAGCCATTTCCCATGGGAAAGGAGGAGGAAAGAGCTAGCAAGGTTAATCTGGTGATTTGGTTGCAAGACTTGCGCAAGGAGCTTGGAAGGAGACCATTGCATCAACTTCTCATTTGTAAGTCGTAATATTGCTTCTTTGATTAATAGAAGACATACTGGATGTTTCCCTCTATCTAATTGTTCATACAAGTTTATGTATTCATTGGTAGAGAATTAGTATAATTATGTGTTGTGATATGCTATTAGATTTGTTGTCAATCCATGCATGATTGCTTTGATCTTTGGGAGGTTTTCATCTTCTTTGGACGTTTTCATGTATGAATCATATCTAGGAACATCCTTAGTTTGTCTCTATTCTTTTCTTAGGCGTTGGTAGAACCTAAGGGAGCTCAGCTCCTACAGGGTGCAAAATCCCTACAACAGATTGGTGACCATACTGGGGATTCTTTCTCCATGTATTAATCCCCTTAGATTGTTGAAGTGTTGAAACTTATTTTTAAAGATCTCTACCCTTTTAAGTGCTCTTGTTTCATTCCAATCATTTCCCCACTCTTTTCCGAGTCTAGTTGAAAAAACCCATATCCCAGATCTATAAGATCTCGTCCAGATCCATCAGATCTCGTCCAGAT
The DNA here is from genome assembly GCA_009831015.1 of Picea engelmannii. NCBI lineage: Eukaryota > Viridiplantae > Streptophyta > Pinopsida > Pinales > Pinaceae > Picea > Picea engelmannii. The sequence goes on from ML803131.1 coordinate 262,188, forward strand.
CCACCATTTTTTCACTTCTCAGGTTTGGTCGCACCTTCCCTATGTACACAAAGCGACCAAACTCCTTCAGGCGCACCTTTTACTCACTAAGGGAGCGACCAAACACCTTCGGTCGCACCTTTGGCTCTATAAGGGAGCGAACAAATCTTCTCTTAGGTTAACCAAGACCAACCAGACCTTCTGGTCGCCCTGCCTCCCTTCACAGGGAGTGACCGGTCACTCTGTCTCCCTTTTCAGGGAGCGACCATTATCTTGAGCCCCCTTTTTGAATAGTTATCCTTCAAAATACTCACTCAGATCTGTTTTTTGTGGCCTCTTCAACACTCCAGATCCACCTTGGATCTGCCTTAGCTTCCTTGTTGTGAATTTTACAATTTTTTGTGAAATCTTTTGCAAACTTTTCCTCTCTTTTTGTATGCCACTTATATGTCATCTTATTGCACTTCTTGTTGCATTGGTCTGACTAGAACTCTCTGCCTTGGCCTCCTCAAGTAGTCTACAGATCCTTGGCATCTCCCTGAAAGATTGTTTGGAGAAATTTCTCTTTGATTGTTTTCCCACTCTTGCTTTGATTGCTTTGAGTGTTGATTGCTTTTTAGTCATTTGGAAGACTTTTTTCAATTCTGAAACCTTGATTTTTACGTGTTTCAATTCGGGATATTTGTTTTCTTCCTTCTTATCTAGTTTTCAGTGCATTACACATTATAGATTGAAAGAAAAGCAATAGAAGGAATTCCTTTCAAATTGCAATTACTTGAAAAGAAAAAGAGAAAGTATAAAATTTTATTGGAGTGTTTTCAAAAGTAGCTTAGGAAAGTCGTTTGCTTTCATATTGCAAGAACTTCAGTGCATCATTCGGTATTGTTGTCCATTTCATTGAAAATAAAATTAAGATTGCATGTTGTTGCGTGCTTAGTTGTCATTATAAACGAGTAAAGAACTCCCCTCCCTACTTTAGCTAGCTTTCATTGAAAAGGAATCATTGCATTGCATCATTCTCTGCACCTTTTTGGAGTCTAGTCCTTTACACATCATTAGTTTCACTACCGCACCCTTGAGTAAACCAACAACCATAAAATCAAGCACTTAATAAAACTGATCTAGTAACTTTTCTTTTTTGGGCCTGTACATCAACAATAGATCAGGATAGAGCTTTGGAATAGGCTGTGAGGTGAACTCTCCAAAGCAACTAAAATCCACTTAGAATCTTGCGATAGGGAGAGAAAATCCAATTTTCGTATAAGCATAGTCGGGACGCCCCTCTCACACAAGGACTAAACACGAGGTCACATGCGAGAGAGCAACGGAGATTACCCCTCCGAGGCTTAACCAAACATAGTGGAACGTTAGTATATTGGGGGTTCTTCTTAAGAATCGACTGTTTTCATTTGGTCTCGGAACTTCGTGAATCTCGAATCTGTTCGAGGTCCTCTGGAGCCTTTTCTGGTCCTCTTGTTCTCAGTCCTCTTGGAGAATTTTGGACTTGATATCCTTCCCATACTTTTGGACCCGACTGTCGATTGTACCCGCCCAGAGGCTGATTGCGAGTTGGTAACCTTAGTGGCCATAATCTTTAGGGTCTATACACGAGGTGACGGTGAAGGGGAGTCTTCATTATACCTGGGTTAGACGTTGGTCAAACTCACTCGAGCTCCTTGGAGGGTGACCCGCGACTCTCGTCATAAGGGGACTTGCACCAAGGCGTAAGTCTGTTAAGCAAGTCGCCAACATAACTGATCCACCCACTCATCCCAACCCCTTCTCATATTGTTTGTACGATGTTGGATTTCATCACTAACTAGTACATTCATTGTGAGAAGTTATTGGTTTGTTTGGTTTGCTCCCTAGATTTTCTAGCACGTGTTGTTTGTTTTCTTAGTGGACCTTAATTTTGAGTCTGTATCTATGGCATCAGTTCTTGGGAATACCAACAAATGAATCCCTTTTTCAGGGATACCGTTTGTTTCTCGTTCTGCAGGACACGTTGGCCACTTACATCGCCACTTTGACTCTTCTTGGTCTCACGATTGGGTTACCGGTTTGGTTGTTTTCCACTCTGATGAACGTCAATGATCCTAGTGCTTCATTTGTAAAAACTCCACCCCTGGATCATCAGCCTCGTGTTGATCCTTTACCTTCTTCACTCGTAGGGTCTTCTTCCCATTCTTCCTCTTTTCCTAGTGAAAGCTCTGTAGCTAGTAACCAGGTAGATAAGAAGAAGAAGATTAAGAAGATTAAGAAGAAGAAAAACAAGAAAGAGAAAAAGCTTCCAACCACTGCAGGAAATGATGGAAGCGATCAACCAACCTCTGGGCATCATGCTGGGAGTGTTGATGATGTTGTCGTGTCTAAAAATCACAAGCCCAAATTCCCTTGCAGGATTTGCAAGGGTGATCACCTTCTCAAGGATTGCCTTGGTATTCCCAAGGTCGTCGAAGTGTGGTCTCAGGTTTCATCTCAATCCACGTCATCAACCGTTGCAGGTCATGCTAGTGACAACCCTGTTAATATTATTGTAGCTGTGGGAGGTATTTACCTCCACGTGTAAACCTGACGAGAATAGAAGACTCCAGAAAGCAAGAGAAAACCCTAATGAGTTGGCTAATAACCCTAGAAGTCTTGTCGGCTCAAGAAGATAATTTATATTAGGTTATTAGCCTCCAAGAGAAGAAGTTGGCTTGAAATAATAATAATATACTGAACAGACATGTACCCAGAAGGAGAAGTTGGCCCCAGTAAATCTGGCAGAACCACTATAAATACAGGGCACCAGTTCTCATTTGACATATCTCATAATTGCAGAAGCAACAACTGGTGCGCACTGCAGTTCCCAGTTTGGTGCGCACGTGTGGAGGAGAGTTGCAGGTGCAGCTGCTGCAGCAACCAGTTTTCAGTGTTGGTTTGGACTATCTGATCAACTATTGTTGGTGCGCTATCCTTGGAGGAAGATGCGCTACACCTTGTTTGGCTATCTAGACTAGGGTTTGCTTCCGGAGTAATTCTCAGTCAAGGTTAAGGTGCTTGGAGGGTGGCTTCGGCCTAGGGTTGGGTGACAAGGGTATTGTCAATGGTAAAACGAGCACAATCTTCTATATTCTAACAGGTTATGGGCCCACAACCTCCTTCATTCAGTCTAAACGCTGGAAGGAAACATAGCCGCTAGGATATTGAGATCGTTGAGGAACTACCACTAGGGTTACTAGTAGAAGCAGTTTCCAAGACAACGCCGCTAGGGTTACTAGCAGGAGTAGCTGCAGAAACCCTAAACCTCGTGTTGAGGCACCTTAAGTGAATGGATTGACCTAATCTCCGGATAGATCAGTGCACTCTAGCCTAGCGCATTCCTTGATATTCTCAGCAAGCCAAGATGTGAAGATTGAGTTTGTGGTCAAATCTAGGGTTTGATCAAGTCAAAGCAGCGATGACTTATTCTATGAAGTCAGAGAAAAAGTTAGATGGAGCCTCTAACTTCAGAGCGTGGAAGACAAGGATTGACCTCATCCTTTCCAAGAATAAAGTGTTGGATATCGTGAAAGGAAATATCGTGAAACCAGAGTTTGAAGAAGGAAAAGAGAAGGAAGTGCAGAACGTTGCATCTATGGAGAAGTTCAAAGATGTTGACATCAATGCCATGAGTATCATAGTGGATTCTATAAAATACCACTTGATACCCTACATCTCCCATCTTGACTCATCAAAGAAGATGTACGATGCCCTAACAAATCTCTTCTCAGTCAGAAACATTGGACAAGTTATGAGTCTAAAGAATGAGCTCCGTGACATGAAGATAAATAATGACGACAGCATAACATCATATTTTGTGAGGATCTCTCAATTAAGAGATCAACTACAAGCTATTGGAGAGACCATTTCGGAAAAGGAATTGGTGAACATAGTACTCAATGGTCTTCCCAAGACGTGGGATGCATTTGCCGCAAGCATGAACAC
>ML803132.1:11293-44890 GCA_009831015.1 Picea engelmannii
ATTTCAGAGATAGTCACAGAAGAGTGTGCAAGTTCAATCCCATGTTACCTATTGGGGATGCGGAGGACCCCATTACCAGTGTGACTACCCAGAGTTACAATCAGGATTTGTGCATAGAGAAGGAAAGGCGTCGATGGGAAGAGCAAGTGGCAGCCACCAGATTTACGCAGCGGTTAATAATCGCCAGGCAGAACATCAATCCACGGTGGTGGAGTCATTAGGTACGCTAAATCATATCAATGTTAATATTTTTATTTGATTCTGGTGCTACAGATAGTTTCATTTCACATTTTACATTAGAAAAGAGTGGGTTGGCAACCTACAAGCACGATGACTTTAAACAAGTCGAGATGGCTTCGGGGGAAAAACAAGTGGTAGGACCTAGCATTGATAATTGTATAGTAGACCTCGGAGTGTGTACTACCAGGTTGAAGGTATACGTCACTGCTCTCGGGACGTATGACCTAATAATTGGAATATATTGGTTAGAAGCTCATCGAGCTTTCGTTGATTGTTTCGCAAAAAGGGTTCTTTGTGTCGACGATGAAGGAAGACCACTAGAGATCCACGGTGTATGGAGATGGGTGTCTCTACACTTTATCTCAACTATGAAGGTTAAGCAGTGCATGAGGCAAGGGTGTCGACTGTATGTAGTGGAAGCGGTGAATGAAAGGAAGGGACCCTCCTTGGATTGGTACCCGGTATTGTCAGAATTTAATGATGCTTTTCCGAACGAGTTACCAGGGTTACCTCCTGAGAGGGAGCTTGATTTTACTATTGAGATAAAACTTGATGCAAAACCAATTTCCAAGACTCTGTATCGGATGACAGTGCCAGAACTTTGTGAGTTACAAATGCAGTTGAAAGAGTTACTGGGCTTAGGGCTAATAAGGCCCAGTGTCTCACCTTGGGGTGCACTAGTGATTTTTATAAAGAAGAAAGATGGTTCCTTACGACTGTGTATAGATTATAGGGACTTGAACTGTGCTACAGTGAAAAATAGGTACCCAATGCCACGAATAGATGATATTTTCGATCAGATGAAAGGAGCAGCGGTATTGTCAAAGATTGATTTGTGATCAGGGTATCACCAGTTAAGGATTAAGGAAGGTGATATTCCTAAAACTGCCTTTCGAACTCAATTTGGGCATTACGAGTTTGTTGTAGTACCTTTCAGATTGACCGATGCGCCAACAATATTCATTAGCCTCATGAACGGAGTATTGTGGAAGTACTTAGATCGTTTTGTACAAGTATTTCTAGATGACATCCTCATCTATTCCAAGAAAGAAAGAGAACATGAGGAACACTTGTGAGTGGTGTTGTCTTGCCTTAGAGAGAACAAATTGTATGGGAATTTTCTGAAGTGTTCCTTCTTCCAGAGAGAAATCCACTATTTAGGTCATATCATTTCCGGTGAAGGAATCTCTGTGGACCTAGAAAAGGTAAAGGCCATTATGGAATGGCCAGTGCCAAAAAATGCCCAAGAGGTAAGAAGCTTCATGGGGCTAGCAGGTTATTATCGAAGATCTGTGGAAGGGTTCTCTAAAATAGTGAAACCCATCACCACTTTGCAGTGCAAGGGGTTTAGGTATGAATGGACAGAAGAATGCGATAGTGCATTCATCGAGCTTAAGAGGTTACTAACTAGTGCGCCAATTCTACAAGTGTCGGATATGGAAAATGACTTCACAGTCTGCACGAATGCCTCAAAGCAAGGGTTGGGGGCCGTGCTAATGCAGGATGGAGGAGTGATAGATTATGCATCAAGGAAATTGAAGAAGCATTAAGATATTTATGCTACTCATGATTTAGAGTTGGTAGTTATAATTCTAGCTCTGAAATTTTTGAGGCACTATCTTGTGGGGCAAAACTTTGAGCTCAAAATGGACCATCAAAGTTTAAAACATCTCTTCACTCAAAGGGATCTGAATGCTAGGCAAAGGTGATGGAGTGAGTTTATGAGTGAGTATTATTTTGGTATTTCATACATCAAGGGAAAGGAAAATGTGATTGCATATGCCTTGAGTAGGAGACCATGTGTCTTCTCCTTGGTACCCTTAAAGGTCAATCTGAGGGAACGTGTGTTGATGCAACTCCAAGGAAACAATTGGTATTCGAAGGTTACTTCAAACCTCTAGAGTGGGAGGCAATTAAATCCAAAGTATGAAGGATACAGTCTGGAAGCAGATGAACTATTGAGATATTGGGGAAGGATGTACATCCCTAAAGATGGCGATATTCGAAGAATCATACTGAAGGAAGCCCATAGAGCATTGTATTGTGCACATCCGGGTGTGAATAATATGTATGCAGACATGAGGAATCTTTCCTTCTATGTAGGCATGAAGCACTATGTTGTCCATTTCGTTGCCAAATCCCTAGAGTGTCAACAAGTGAAAGCCGTCCACCATCAACTCGTAGGCCTCCTACAACCACATGATGTTCCTATGTCCAAGTAGGAAGTCATCTCTATGGATTTTGTTGTGGGGTTGCCGCTCACATCTCATAGACACAATGTCATTCTTGTGATAGTTGATAAGTTAACCAAGAGTGCTCATTTTATTCCGGTTAGAGATACGTACGATGTCACTGATGTGGCACATGTGTTTCTAAGTGAGGTCATTCGTTTGCACGGGATACCTAGGAAGATCATTTCAGATAGGGACTCTAGATTCACTTCTAGGTTTTGGAGCATTGGGGACTCAGTTGAACTTAAGCACAGCTTATCATCCTGAAACAGATGGGAAAACTGAGAGAGTAAATCAAGTCATGGAAGACATGCTTAGGATGTATGTCATGGATAATCAAACCCATTGGGGGAAGTACCTACCTTCGGTAGAGTTTGCCTACAATAACAGTTTTCATAGCTCCATCGGAATGCCACCCTACAAAGATCTATATGGAAGGCCATGCAGAACGCCGTTGAGTTGGGATAGATTAGAAGAATGAGTAACACTTGGGCCAGAATTGATTCAAGAGATGGGGGAATAGGTGATTCAGATTAGGCAGATACTAAAGGAAGCACATGATAGGTAGAAAAGTTATGCAGATGCACATAGGACCGACTGAAGTTATAAAGTGGGAGACCAGGTTTTCATTCATATCAAGCCTAATAAGAGTACCATACGATTTAGCAAGGGGACAAAGTTGTCACATCGATTTATAGGACCATTTAATATCAAGAGAAAATTGGACCAGTTGCCTACCGTCTCGTACTACCACCCCACTTGCATAAAACTCATAATGTTTTTCATGTATCTGTTCTACGTCATTATGTTGTTGATGAATCACATAAACTAAATTGGAAAGAATTGCAGGTATCGGACGCGGGAACCCTCACGGTAGAACCATTACGCATATTGGACCATAGAGTTCGACATCTCAGGAACCGTCTGGTAGACCAAGTTAAGGTCCAGTGGGACAAGTATAGTCTAGGATCTGCTACTTGCGAGGATGCCGAGACACTACGACGAGATTATACCTCACTTTTTTTACTACCTCGAGAATATGTTTCTCGAAGTTTGGGTGTATGTAGCACCACCTTTTGACTTAGATAACCAGTATTACTTGAGGTATACACACCTTTATTTTCTATTCACAAGTGAAACTATTAAATAATACACTTGAACTTTTAAGACATATGAACCTTTATAAATGTTTAAATGTTATTGATGATGATGGATATGATGTGATCTACTATGTGAATGTAAATTCTAGGAATGTTTAAATATTATTGATGATGATGGATATGACGCGATCTACTATGTGAAAATAAATTCTATGAATGTTTAAAATGTTATTGATGATGATGGATATGACGCAATATATTGTGCGAATGAGAATCCTATGAGGGTTTAAATGCTATTAGAATGATGTTGGATATGATGCACAATCTATTTTGTAAATGATAATTTTATGAATGGGTGTCGTTAATTGAATTATGGGATATTATGAGATCTATTTCTAACTTGAAAAATTTGATGTTAAAGTTGTTGGTATGCAAATACCGAATTGAAATTATGGTTGTATGCAATTACATGATGATAATGCATAGAAATGTATGAGTTTGTGTTACAGACTAATCTATAGGTTATGGGCTATGAAATAGCCCAAGGATAATGATGATGAAAGTGGATGTCATGACCACTCGCCGAGAAAAAATATGGTATGAATCTTTGTATGTGAAATTATATTGGTTTGGATGCATTGCTATGATATGTGGACCAGTGCAAGATTTTAGGTGGTGAGACTGCCCAAAAATGAATAGACAATGACAAAATTCCCAACAACACGATGCCACTATATATTCCATTGCAGGGTGTGGACCCTAGTCCTATTTGGAGGGGTGGAGGCATTTCCCACCGTGTATCCTCTAAAACCTGAAGTCATGGGAGGACGATGTTAGCTCACATTCCCCTAGATGTGTGATGATGAATGTTAGTTTCCTTCTAGGGAAGCTTGGTCAAGATAGTGACACTTCCTCTTACAGGTTCTATTTGGAGTTAGGTCAATATAGTTGATGCTCCAAGATAGTCCAGCAGAGGAAGGATAGCGATGGAAGTAAGCTAGGGAGGAAGGATGAGTAGAAATAGTTGAGAGTGTATGGATATTTGTCTTATGGTGGAATTGATTGTTTTCCTTCTGAAAACAAAATGGGTATATATATGAATATTCATAATTATGTAACTAAACTACAATTGTCTAAATAACATTGTTGAGCTAGATAATAGTAATTAAAGGATTTCACAAACATTTAATTGGTATATTGTCTTTTATAAAATGAATAGTCTTGTTGAATGGATTGGATTCATATGGAAATTACTATAGAGATGATAGTTATTGATATTAGTACATGAACGAGACTTGTATGTACTAGCTACACATGCATTTCGTGCACATGTACACTAGTATGAATGAGTTTCTTGACTTACTTACTAATAATGTGAGTTATTTGTTATGAATGTGTGAACTGTGTTTCTTTTCCCTTGTATCATAACATACTTTAAATTTGGGATGAAGTTTCCTGAAGGGTGGTTGTATGTAACAACCCTAGTTAAATGATTGCTTAAGGTTTATCAAGTATAATTAATTAAATAATTAACTGTCCTAATGTATATTAGTTAAATAATTGATTATTTATTAATAATAATATTTATTTATTTATTTATTGTTTATATATGTTGATTAATTAATTAATTAACTCATTTAAGGTTGGGTAACGAATTAAAAGCTTAATAATTTTTAATTTATTTATTAGAAAACTTAACGTATGAAGGGATAAGGCATTGAATGGAGGGATAGGGTATTGAATGGAGGGATAAGGTATTAAATGAAGGGATAAGGTGGGTGGCATTGAATGAAGGGAGCATGCGGTGAATGGGAAGGAGGATATGAGGGGGCATAGGCATTCGAGAGAAGGACTTTTGGAAATTTGGGGGAATGAAGCATTATTTGAGATTAGGGACTGTAATTTTCTGGTTGGTATTTTTCTGGTTTGGAGTTTGGGTGGACTGTTATAGGCGTGCATTGGTTGCTGGGAGTTTTGGGCTCAGGGGATAGGAATCCTCACAGAATCCTGGAGCTAGGGATCCAGACAGGCTCTGTTCCTAGCTGGCAGGGAGGAAAGATTCGGTTTTGGGCAGAGTTTGGGCAGAGCAGTAATGAGGGCAGACGTAGATTGGAGAAATATCATCAGACTAAGGTATGTATTTTTATGATTACGCTATGTTAGGTGGTTATCATTAAGGTGTTGAATATGTTGTGCTATGTGGTTATTATGTGATTTATTTTCATGTTGTTCATAAATTTAATTTCTACTGAATAATAAATGGTTATATGCTGATGATTAAATTGTACATGATGACATTTCGCTATTCTCTATTTTAACTTGTGTTTTATAAGTCTCTATGGGAAGAGACCTTACAATAACTATGGGAGAACTGAAGGTGGATTTTGTCCATATACCGCTTCAAAAGGAGTCATGCGGGTAGTTGTATGGTATGAAGTGTTGTACCACCATTCAACTAGGGGTAACCATTGAGGCCACTGATTTTTCTTTTCTGATGAAAAACACCTCAAATATGTTTCCAAACACTTGTTGACAACTTCAGTTTGACCACCAGTCTCGGGATAATAAGTCATGCCGAGATGCAATTGGGTTCCTTGTAGCTTGAACAGTTCCTGCCAAAAATTGCTAGTGAAAGTTGGGTCGCTATCAGAAACAATAGAATGTGGCATGCGATGAAGCTTGAAGACCTAATCCATGAAAATTTGAGCCACAATGGATGTTATAAATGGGTGTTGAAGAGAACAGAAATGAACATACTTGGAAAGAATATCAACAACCACCATGATGACTGATTTATTTCTCGATTTGGGTAAGCCTGTAATAAAATCCATAGAGATATTCCTCCAAATAGCAGGTGGAATCAGATGTGGTTGTAGTGTGCCAGGAGATTTGACTGTTTTTCCCTTGTTTCATTGACACACATCACATTTAACGACAAAATTATGAACATCTTGTTTCATACCATCCCGGAAAAAAAAACGTTTGATCCTGTCATAGGTTTTGGTAAACCCGGAGTGCCCAACTATGGGTGTAGCATGAAGCTCAGAAAGTACCATGGATTTAAGTTTTGATTGTTTACTTAAATACAAATGGCCTTTGTATCGAAGATATCATGGAGCCAAGAGTACCCTGGAGAAACTGGAGAATTGGATTACAATTGTTGTATTAGATGCAAACTTTTTGGATCATGTAGCCATTCCTGGTGAATGGCTTGGAGCCAATCTGGTATAATGAAGGAGAGAGAAAAAAGGGATCCCTCATCTTCATATTTTCGGGAAAGTGCATCTGCAACCACATGGTCTTTTCCTTTCTTGTAAATGATCTCATAATCATATCCAAAGAGCTTAGTCACCCATTTTTGTTGCTCTGGGGAGCAAATGCTTTGTTCCAGAAAATACTTGGGGCTTTGATGGTTTGTCTTAATTTGGAAGCGTTTCCCCAATAGATAAGAGCACCATAGATCAACGACATGCAGAATAACCAACATTTCCTTTTCATAGATTCATTTGCCCAGATTTCGTTCAGATAGTTGCTTGATGGTAAAAGCTAACCACCGACCCTCTTGCATAAGGACAATGCCAATTCCTTTCCCTGAAGCATCACATTCTAGGACAAAGTTCTTTATGAAACAAGGAAGGTCCAGGACTAGATTTGTGCACATGACCATCTTCAAGGTTTGAATATCTTGAGCAGCTGCTCGAGTCCAAGTGAAAGAGTTTTTTTTTAGGAGTGCAGTGAGAGGTGTTGCAATCTTTCCATAATTCTTAACAAACATGCGATAATAACCTGTTAAGCCCAGAAATCCATGAAATCTTTTGAGAGTCTTTGGGTGAGGCCATTCTTGCATAGCTTCAATCTTTTTAGGATCCACCCTGACATCATCCTTGCCAACCATATGACCCAAGTACTCAACTTTTGAAGCGCCAAAAACACATTTAGAATGTTTGAGGAAAATTTGGTGCTGAGAGAGTAGATGGAGAACTTGATCCACATGAGAAATATGGTCTATCCAGGTTTTTCTATAGATGAGGATATTATCAAAGAAAACTAAGAAAAAATGACAGAGAAAAATATGGAAGACATGATTCATAAGGCTTTGGAAGGTGGAGGGAGCATTACACAAGCCAAAGGGCATGACCAAAAACTAATAGTGGCCCTCATGAGTTCTAAAGGCAGTCTTGGGAATGTTTACCTCTTTCATATGTATCTGGTGGTAGCCAAAATGAAGATCAAGTTTAGTAAAGAACTAGGCACCACTCAATTCATCCAAGAGGTCATCAATGACAAGAATGAGAAATTTGTCTTTAATGGTGAGCTTGTTGATGGAACGAAAGTCAGGACACATTCACCAAGAACCTTCTTTATTTAGGACCATTACCATAGGAGAAGAGTAGGGGCTCGTACTAGGGAGGATAATTCCTACGTTAAGGAGTTCCTGGACCATTTTCTCAATTTCATTTTTTTGGGAAAAGGGGTGATGATAGGGACGTATATTGGGAGGATGGATTCCTGGTACAAGGCGAATGGAATGATCATGAACACCATGGGAAGGAGGGAGTCCTTGGGGAGTGGAAAAGACCACTTGATGTTTAGAGAAGATGGATTGGAGGTCTTGTGACACCGATGGTGTCTCAGTTGCTTATATGGCATGGAGTTGGGCAATAACGCCAGAATGACCTTTTTTGAGCATCTTTTCCATGCGATGGGAACTAATGATCTCAAGTGAATCGATGGTGATTCCTTGGAACTTATATTGATGGCCCTCCTGGTCAAATTGCCTGGTTAATTCCTTAAAATCCATGAGAAGGGACCCAAAGTCCTTAGCTAGTCTGCACCTAACACAATGTCACAACCGCCAATGTCGATAGAAAACATATGAGATTTCAGGTGGTAGTCACCAATTTGGAGATGCACATTTTCACAATGCCCTACACATTTCATGGAGCCTCCATTGGCAATCATGATTTGGAAATTATTTACTTCATGTATATAGCAATGAGTTTCTTGGGAAATGCGATGATGGATACAATTATGGGTGCTTCCACTATCAACAAGAATGATGACCTTCCTATTCTTGATGTAACCAATTAGCTTGAGGGTTTGGGGAGAAGAGAAGCGAGTCACAACATTTAATGAAATGATTGGTTCTACTTCGAGAGGGTCTGAGGGATGGGTTATGTCAGTGGTTTCAAGTGATTCAGACACAAGGGGAGTTTCAACATCCTCTTCTGAAATATCCTCCGAGATGGCCATAAAAATATTTTGTTTCTTACACTTGTGTCATGGAAAATATTTGTCATCATAATTATAACAAAGGCCTTTGAGTTGGCATTCATCCATTTCATCCTTGGTCAATTTTTGGATCTTTAGTGGAGTAGAGTGGGTAGTGGGATTTACTAGTTTAGTGCGAGGAATAAAGGAGGGTTTCTGTTTTTGAGAAGATACATCCTGTTGTGCTTCTTTATCTCTTTTAGTAGCTGTTAGCACTCTGTAATTTTTCCCAAGGCTGTGATGGCAGTCACAGAGGCAACATCAAAACCGCTTCGAGTTTTGGATCTAGCCCTCCAAGACTCAGAGAGGGATCTCTCTGTCTGATATATCTTTGTTTGAAGAGAATATTAGGCTAGTTAATGGGTTTAGAGTTTGGATTTTTTAATTGTTAAGAGAAGAGAAAAAGGAACCATGGGCAATGGAGTCGCAATCTGAAGCTCAATCAAAAACAAGTTCTACAGACAACATTACAGGGAAAGGTAGGCACTCTTGGTGGATTCTTTGAATTTGATTTTGGATTTAAGGGAGTAATATGAGAGGACCAAACAATGATAGGGAAATCAAGAATCCTGAAATTAACCTTTGAGGAGAAAGCATCGATAATTATGTCAAATCCAGAAATAGAGTGTATGTCTCAACAAATTCTATTCTTCGAAACTTCTTTGCATAATTCAGAGTATGAATAACTTAAGAAATACAACGGAAACAAATTATAGTGAATGAGGAAAACATCACCACCAAAAATGACACATGAATCCTGTAGCTGCTGAGATTGTATTATTGAAATGATGAAAATACAGAAAGTTCAGTGAGCTGCTTTACAAAAACTCGATCCTGGTTCCCTGACTGATCAACCCTTACATTAAAAATCATCTCTGAATAAATAGGGGAGATCCCCCAACAAGTTTTGAGAGTCGGTTTTAACCGCCTCGGCCAAAAATAGCCACAAATCCCACCAAATCTGGAACTGCCCGCCATGAAAGACGAACCGGTTTTCTGCAAAAAAGGGGTCCGAACAGATGTTTGTTTCTCTTCAATGATAACACCTGGGAAAAAAATGAAGGAGGTTATTGGATATGGGCATGTTATGGAAAAAAATTTCCTTCGGTTTCACCAAATTCATCTCCATCTGGCCGTAACATCTCTTGCAAAATCAGGACTGTAACGGAAAAGCGAAAATATGGAAAAAAGGGCCTCGAAGATGGCTTCGATTATCCCTACTCGTGGCACCTGTAAAACAAATGAGAGAGGTTTTTGTTCTTCATCCCATTACGGAGAAAAAACTCTCTCGGTTTCTTAAAATTCGTTTTCATTTGCCCAAAAACGGCCTCGGACGAAGACATGCTGAACAGGCGAAAATAGGCAAAAAAAATGAAAAAGGCGGTTTTTTTTTTCCGGGAAGGCGGTATTCCGGACCCCCCCTGAGGTGGTAAGAGGTTTTAGGGGGGGGGTCCTCTGGAATAGGGTGATAACATGTGTATGGGGGGTGGTTTTGGTATACTACCATTCCGGACCCCCCCCTCTCGTTAAACTCCGGATAGTGAGGGGGGGGTTCAGAATTTTTAATAGTCATTGATTAAAATGTATGGGATACGTGGATGGGGGCGTGATGTGTGAAGGTGTGCATGGAGTCTTGGGTGGGGTAGACTTAGGATAGTTTTAAGTTTTTATGTTTTTAATTTTTAGTTTTTAGTTTTTTAATATTATGTTATTACATGTTTTGTTCACGTTTTGTTTTATGTTTAATTATTATATTTTGGTTTTTATACTTTGTTTTTTATATTTGTTTTTGTATTTTATGTTTTATATTGTATTTTAATTGTTTTATTACTTTTTTTTTATATGTTTTATTTTGTTTAAAAACTAACCTAGTTACTAACTTAGATTTTAACTTAATTATTAATCAATTAATTAATTAATTATTAATTGGTTATTTATTAGCTAGTTTAACCTATTCTAACTATACTAACATTTATTATTATTTAATCTAACTAACTTATTGTTATTTTTTCTTTAATCCTAAGTTCATTTATTCGTGAAGGGGTAGGATTGGCAAAGGGGTGTAGTCGACTGGACAAAGGACAAGGGGGTGAGGGCGCAGCGGTGGATGAAGGATGCAGAAAAGGTGATGGGATCGGGTGAAAAGGATGGATGATACGTATAGATAGTGCCCGCCGAAAAAACCCGCCTTATTCCGGACCCACCCCCCCCCCCATCGTTAAATGCAGAACGATCGGGGGGGTCCGTAATCACCTATAGACCGTCCATCTGCACGCCTCCATGAAAACTACAGATTTGTGCACACTGTTTAATCACCATTCCGGNAAAGAAGAACAGTCGAGGGGGTTCGGAATCCACTGTCAACTGTTGATTTACGCGCCGCTAGATCGACCGTCAATCTAAGAGCGTTCTTTATTCTCCAGGTGCGAATGTAGTATATGAGGCAAAACTTAGGCTTAATGTCTTTTTGAGGGTTTGGTGCACTGCTTCTCTTGAAAATAATTTGCAAGGATGAAATATTATTTGCAGACCTATACACCCAAAGTGAAAAATTTCCAGTCAACAGATGACCCTATGAATTGTAGGGTTATAACAGTAGCCTCCACCCACCTCTGAGGCCGATCCATGAGGACATGGGAACAAATCTCATCCTTGGGCCACTGATAAAACATTCTTGGAAAATTTCATCAGATATGCCCTATGTCCAAAAAGCCAGGTGCTCAAAAGTAGCTATAAAGTCTTCCACTATTATGGATTGTTTCAACTTTGTCAAACGACCTAAATGGTTGGTTTCATTGTCAAAGTATTCATAAATCTCTGCCACAAAGTGTGTCCAAGCAATATACCCTTGACATAAAGTTTTTCTCCATTGCCACCATTGCCAACGTTCTTGATCTAGATGGAGAACACCATATCCAAGTTTGGCCAAGTCATCTGTAATGTCGTATAAAGAGAAATAATGCTCCATTTGGGTTACCCAACCAGTGGGATCCAAGCCATAAAATTTGGTTACAATCACCTGTGGAAGTTGTAGGTCACGCTAAAAGTGATGGTGCTAAAAATTGTGGGAATGAGAGGAAGTTTCAGCTTCGATATGTGGATGTGGGTCAGATAAAGGGTTATCTGCAAGGATATGCAACTTGGTGAAGATCATCAAAACGACAGATTCAACCTGGGTAGTCATGTTTTGTTTGAGTTCCTCGATTGAGGCAGCGATGGAGGACTGCATGTTTGTATTGAGGGTGGCAACATTGGCACTAAGTTGTTTCACTTCTTGTTGGGCCTCTGGGAAATTAGATTGCAAGGTATTGAAGCGAGCTTCCAAGTCTTAGCTACGGGTATGGGCCATGATGACAAGGGAACCGAATCGAGGTGGGTGGGGTCAAAAATTTTTGCTAAAAAATGATATGTATGAATTTGGTAAGGGCAAAGAGATAAATCCAATGGAATAAGTCTCAAATAAGGGTGCAAAAATTTTAGACTTTTTTTAATTTATTTGTTTTACACCTACGGAGTTATACTCCGGTCTGAAGAATACTGCAGTGATGAAATGCCCAAATGCTTAACCAGGAAAAAATGTGTAGTGATTTGGAAACCTGAACACAGTTGCGAGACAATAGATATTGTCTATTTTAATTTATTTATTTTTTGTTTTTGTCCCCAAGGGTTCTATAGACAAGGGTTAGCCCTATGCTATAGCTCTCTGATATATGTGTGGGGTCCAACAATATTACTCGGCTCAATATCTTAGGACACAAACTAAGGAGGATAGACCATGCCCTTAGCCGTACTACCTGACTACCCAGGTACTAGAGAGTATCTTCCTGAGTGTCGTTCTCGGTGGAACTATAGCAGTCAGGCGGCCGATTGGTTTATCTAAAGAGGGCTTCAGAAAATCTAGGTCGATCCGCACACAGGTGTTGTCTGATGCGCTACCACTCGAAGGGGTACCAACAGGGGTTACAAGGGTGGACAACAAATGTGCACTTAAGTACCACTTGTATTTCTTGCATGTATGAATCCCTCAACCATGAGTTTATGCGTGTAACGACAAATCTTTGTGGCTTAAAGATGCCAGAATACGTCTCTACCCTGAAAAAAAAATTTAACCCACAATTTCTGCCGAGGAAAGTTCTCTAATACCACTTGTAATATTCTAGATATAAAAAGTATGCAGAAGAAAAATAAAATGCTAGAAATGGCAGATAAACAACAATATAGCCAGAACAACACCACAATAACACTGAAATGATATTAAAATAACACCAGAAAAAGAACTTTGATTCTGAGAGAAATGTTCATGGGCCTCTTCAAGGGGGCAACCTCCAGTTGAGGAGAGCTCTATTACAATAATATCCAAGCTAGGGTTCTCATACCCTCGACTCCTATTTATACTAAATATGTCTATCAAAAGAACTTTCTAGAGGAAGATCCTTCTAGAAGTGGAAGCTTCTATTAGGTATTCGTACATTCGATTTGTTTTACTTTATTGCAAGGCCTTATTAATATTGACCTTTATTAGATCCTAATATATTGTTCTACCTATGTGAGGGTTTGATAACTAATAAAATTTCTCAATTATATTATAAATATAATTTGTTCTCTAGACAAGAGATGTTAAAAAGGACATCGAAAAGAGACGAAACTGTCAATGAATCATTCACCAATAGTGGTCTCTCGACCAACAGAGAGGGAAAATTCATAACCATGCTCAAACACAAAACCCATACATCCCTAGAAAGTCACCAGAGAAGATAACCAACACATAAGCTGCAAAAAGATATACAAAACAGGGCAAAAAACCTATCAAAATCCCTCTTTAAGCCAATAAGGAGGAGGACAAGAGGCTCTAGAAAACTGAAAGAAAAATTGAAGCCGACCGCAACAAAATCCCATAGCCACCTCCACCGAAGAGCTTGTAGTAGCAGGTTCGGGGAGTTGTCCCTGAAATCGGCCTCGAGCAACTGCCTCATACCCTAAATGTCACCATAGAATAGTTGTCACCACTGCAAAATGGTTTACACGTCCACACGACGCAATAACATCAATACGCAAGGATTGCATCATCCGCCGCAGCCTCCCTCTCTCACTCTAACCACACATGGCCACTCACCCTGTAAGGATTTTATGTCCGCACTACACCTTGGTGGCCAGGGTTACAGCTAGAGAAGCCTAGCCGCAAAGCCCACAGAGATGAAAAAATGCACTATCCTAGAACCAGACGTGCTCCTGCACTATTGACTATAATCCATTCCACACCTGCACCGCCACCGCTGTCGTGACCCTCGATATGCCCCTTCCCGCCCGTCGTGGAAGTTTCTTTAGCCCGCACTCGCCCAGCGCTAAGGTGGCCAGGGATGCAGCTTGCGTAACCTAGCTGCAGAGCCCACAAATCTAGTACCCTAATCGACTCTCAAACCCGCAGTTGTGTTATCGCCCGTCTCCTGTCTCCCAACTTTCACCTAAAGGTGTTGTTTAACTGTTCTATTAAATGGTTTTTTCTTGGAATCAGATAATATGAATCTCATAATATAAATCTGTTTAAAATTACTTTAAAAACTTTCTAAATACAAAATGGATTCAACATACTGAAAAATAAACCTAGATCATAAAAAAATTACCATGCAATATATTACAAGAAAAAAATGAAATGAAATTAACATAATACGCATTATAGAATGTTGCCAATAACAAGCAGGTTGATTAGTCCATAACCTTGTAGCCTGTAAGTACTATTATTAAAATAACTACCGCCTTCACTGAATGTGTTGAGAATGAAATTCAGAACCAGGAAGAAGAGCTAAGGCCATGTGTTACTTATTGATGGTATATTTCCAATTACATAAAGTTATATGATCTGATCCCGATTTTGATTAGGATTAATTGCAGTAGAATGCTACCACTTAATTACAGATGGAGTAGGTTAATTCAGCAAAAGATCGGATAATGGGTTGAATATGGTCAGATTTTTAGTAGTCTGAGTTTTTACATGGATTAAAGTTTCATGTATTTTAAAACTTTATTTTAAATGTTTTGCCTCATTTTAAACCAACTCAGATGCTCAAAAAATCTATTAGAATTCTGGATTGAACTGAAATTTAAAACCGCACCGCCAAAAAACTTGCAGGAAAAATAACTCAGAAAAAAAGATTATCCTGAGTTAACCCACTCCATTACAAATTGTTAAATATAATGTAACCTCAACAGTCTCACTGTACACTGTCAGTTGTCCTGGCCAGTTGTACTATCCTTTCTTGATGTTCTTGATTTGCTTGAGCCTATTTAGCTCAGCACTTTTCCCTTTTCTAACATACTCTTTTCCTCATATACTCAATATACTGAATACTATTTTCTGCTCTACTCTTTCTTTGTATTCTTTGCTTCTCATTTTATCATGGTATAAGAGCTTCAGACATAATCCTCTTCACACAGACTGGAGAGCAGCCCGATCCTAAATAGCAAAGATCTTAAACTGTCAATGAGAGCACATGAAGTAAGATTATTCACAGAGCTTCGAGAACAACGCATAGTCTGAAATATGCTCTAAAGATCACTGCATAAAGAAAACATGAGGAAGTAGAGCGCAATACGCTCGAAATAATCGTGAGCATTTAAAGATTCATGAAATATTCACGAAGCAGAGTTGCAGAGAGGAGAAACAATTAAAGATACGTGAGTTCTTTAAAGAGTTCGTGAAATTCTTTCTTCCGGAGAAGATTCTGTGAGAGAAGCAAAGGAAAATCTAAAGCAACAAAGGATAAGCAGACATAGCCGTAAAATCGACCCTGCGAACAGATCTGAGCCCTTGATCGAGTTCAGAAAGGACAAGGAGCACACAGAAAAGGAAAAAGATTTTTAGGCGTCAGATTTAGCGCAGAGGATCGATAGCCATCAGATCTGGGAGAAAGTGCACGAGGCTTAGTCCTCTGGAGCACACAGGAGAAAAGTCGGCTTGCGAAGTCGTGAAATCCTGAAATATTTGGGACCGTCCATCAAGGAGGACATGTGTCGAGATCTCGACATTTCGCTGACTCGCAGGGAGTAAAGGTCAAAGCACACTACTATGAGAATTCACGAATCGTGAAATCACAACTTGATCTGAGCCGTTGGATTGAGAAAGATAATGAGCCGTCGATTTGATGCGATCGAGAAATCGAGAATTGGGAGGATAGAGGTGCGCCATCCTCCGAGGTTGCGAAGGATGAAACTTTGACTCGATTGCAGTTGTTGATCAAAGAGTGGCCTAGACCGTTGATCTAGTGCTATCGACATTTTGGGGATTGGGAGAACGGAGGTACAAGTTGTTCAACTTCGCGAAATGCAAAATCCAGATGAAATCTGGACTGTTAGATCTAGAGGAGTGTGAACCGTTGATTTGGGAGGTCCCAAAATTTTATCATTTCAGAGTTTGGGTTTTGGAGATCATAGGAGGATCTGGACCGTCGATCTAAAACAGAGGATAGATCGAAGTTTCGGATTTTGGGACTTCAAGGAGGAAAGGTTGGGGTTGCATCGCAACTTCACGAATCGCAAAATCCTAAAAGGTGAACCATGGTCATAGCACCGTGGTCATGTGGAGGAAGGATGTGAGAGGAGTTGTGGGCTCGTTAATCCCCTTTCAGAGTTCAGGAGTCGGAGAGTCAGGAGTGGCTCACACGCCAATACTCTCGAGGTCGCAAAACACGATGCTCCCTTTGTGGGCTAAGCCAATGGTCATGTGGAAAAAGAGCTCATGCTCAGTTCTTATTCACGCGGGGCTGAGTTCGCATTTGGACCAATTTTTCCATTACATTTGCAACATTTGAAAAATAACAGAGCTCAGAGCTCTGAATCCACAAATCTCATGCTCGGATAGTCAGGTCTAACCAGATCGAAGTCAAAGAAGTGGTCTACACCATGTATTCCAGTCTGAAGTCACTGAAATAACTTTGAAGACCTGTTTTTACATGCAGGGAATAGGTAAACACAAAATTTTCTAAGAATCTTTATTGTTTTGTTAAATATTTTAAAAAATGGCCAAATCTATCAATTTAGGACCAACTCAAGGACTGATTCTTCTTGGAAAGAATTATGAGTTTTGGTCTCTTCGAATGAGATCCTTCTTGTAAGCACAAGAGTGATGGGATCTAGTGGATCTTAGATATGTGGAACCAGATCCAGGAGACCTTACTGCCATGACCAACCAACAGAGAACTGCTCAGGCAACACAAAGGAATAGAGAAAACAAGGCAAAATTCTGGATTCAGAATTCAGTGGATGACTCGATTTTCTCAAAAATCACAAGCATTGTTACTTCAAAACAGGCTTGGGACATCCTTAAATCACTCTACCAAGGAAATAGTAGGGTTAAAACAGTCAAACTGTAGACCTTGAGGATGCAATTTGAGACTTTAAGAATGATAAAGTCTGAAAATGTTGATCAGTTTATGACCAAAGTCATGAGAATCGTGAACCAAATCAGATTGACTGGTGAAGCCATCTCTGATCAACGCATTATTGAGAAAGTCCTCAGAATTTTACCAAAGAAATTTGAAATGGTCATTACAACAATCCTCGAATCCAAGGATCTGTCACGTTTTTCAACACATGAACTAATTGGTTCCCTGTTGACACACAAGACCAGATTGCATCTCACCGATGATTAAATCACCAATGCCTTCAAAACTCAATTCTCTTTCAGCAAAGGGAGAGGTGGAGAAAGAGGCAGAGGTCACCAAGGAAGAGGGAGTAGTCCAAATAACCCTCACTCAAGTGGAGGTCACAGACAACATAACTTGAATCAATCTTTCCAAGGTCATAGACAACATAACCATAATCAGAATTGCCAGCCTCAAAGGGGCAGAGGGAGAAGATCAAATGGAGAATCAAGCATACAATGTTATTACTGCAAAATGTTTGGACACTATGAATCTGAATGCCAGAAGAAGCAATCAGATCAGCTCTCAGGCAGAGCACATGTCTCAAATCATACAGGAGAAACCTTAGAAGGTATGTTTCTCTCATGTCACAAGACTGAAAAACAACATAAAGATGTCTGGTTGCTGGACAGTGGATGCAACAATCACATGACAGGTAACAAAGATTTACTTTCATGCATTGATTCTTCAATTTCCTCTAATATTACACTTGGAAATGATTTTTTTGTCAAAGTTCAAGGAAAAGGAACTGTACCTATTCTTACTAAACAAAATGTAAAGAAAGACATAAACAATGTCTACCATGTTCCAGATCTGAAACATAACTTGTTAAGTGTAGGATAACTCATTGAACATGGCTATAAGGTAATTTTTTAGGGAGCATCATTCAGGATATATGATAAAACCCCCAACGGAAAATTGATTTCTGAAATCCACATGACTCAGAATAGGATGTTTCCCCTGAACCTCAGAACTGTAAATATGATCCAAACATATGCACAAAGTGCATCCACCCCGAATGAAACTATGGTTTGGAATACAAGATTTGGACATCTACTCTTTCAGAGTCTAAGTCTTTTATAGAAGCACTCCATGGTCAAAGGTCTCCCTGTCTTCAAAGAGAAAAATCTCCCATGTGAGTCTTGCATACTTGGAAAACATAAGAGAACTAGTTTTCCACAGTCCTCCACTCAATCCAAACAACATCTCGAACTTGTTCACATTGACCTATGTAGACCAATGAAAACATAGTCAATAGGTGGTAGCTTTTATTTTCTAACGTTTATTGATGACTTTAGCAGGAAAATATGGATCTATTTTCTCAGACACAAGTTTGAAACTTTTGCAAAATTCAAAAAACTCAAAGTAGAAGCTGAAAAACAGAGTGGAAAATATGTAAAAGCAATTAGGTCAGATGGAGGAAGAGAATACAGCGTCAAAGAATTTGCAAATTTCTGCAAATCACAAGGCATCATCATGCAAACTACAACCAAGTATACTCCACAACAGAATGGAGTGGCTGAAAGGAAAAATGATGCAGGAGAATCGATAACTCATCAAGCGAGCCAGTGCGGAAGTGGGAGACAGCTGGACAGCGCCAGCACAAATTTTGAAAACACCTTGATATTGTTGCACAAACATTAATGTGTGGATTTAATGAAGCGCACTTTGTATATTGTAAATGGACCTTGAGCGGATATCTCTCGTCCTTAGGTAGATGAGGCATTTAATAGACTTAATGTAAAGTAGATAGAATGTTTTTTTCTAGATTTGACAGCTTTGGAGCGCAAGAGGGAAAACGGATATAGACACCCTCCTTTGTACATTGTAACATTAGCCTGAGCATTATTATGAAGCAACATTGTTGAAGAGAGCCCGCAGAGAATTGTATGAAGAACACCCATGTATAGACATTGAATTAATAGAAAGAGCTTTGATTCAATTTCATGGTTTGTGTTAATCTCTGTGTATGAATGTTATGCTCGTAGATGTTTGCTTCTTGTCATGCACTTGCTTTTATATGCTATGTATGTGATTTCATGGTTGAATTGAAGTCTGTGATAACAAGGAGTTAGTTTCAATTGTTTCTCTATCTTGAACCAGAGAATTCCTGCAAGGAGTGTAGTTGAATCGTCCGCAAGGAGTGCGTTGACAGAAGGTTCAGATAGAGGTAACTTTTGTTCTAAGTTCCCAGAAGTGCAGAATTGGCACCGGAGCCGTGCAAGGCGTGCGCAGGCTAATTGAAGTCTCAGAGTTGCAATTCTGAGTAAAGAGAATTAAGACTGCTGCTGCAGGACTACGCAGGGTCGAAGGCTTCAACACTTAGTTGTGGTTGAAGATTTTCCGCAAGGAGCGCGTGCAAAGAGTTTTCCGGAAGGGACTCGAAAGTTGTGAGAAAAGCTCAGAAAGGATAGGCCTTCGAGTTCATCGAAGGACAATATAGACAAGTCATGCCTGGAAGGCTTGCAAGGGAGCGACGCAGGTTGGTGAGCAGGTGAACGAGTCTCGTGGAGAGACACTTCTTGTTCGTAGGTTGTGTAAAGAAGAGTGGACGGTCGATGTTCTACAAGGAGAAATCTGCGAGTTACCGGCGATTGTTAGACCTACCAGGAGTGTTGGAAGGTTGCAGTACAAGCGCGAAGAAGGTTCAAGCTCAGGATAGATAGAGCATTGATCCAAGCCAGCTAGGGCCATTGGATCCATCACGAGATCGTCTATCGGGGGTTTCGCGAGGAAGGGATCGAAGATTTGGCCACGGGAATCACGATAGTACGAGAAGCGATATCCCAAGAGTTACGTAAGTAGTGTGGGTCACAGGAGTTGGTGACGTGGCAGGTGACGCGAGTTATCGGGGTTTCGCAGTGAAAGTTCCGATATCGGCGTTTCGGCGTATCGGGCATCGGGAGCTGACGTAGGAGTAAATTGACCTCGCGAGTAGCGAAGTCACGAGGGAGCGAGATCGCGAGTTTCAACATTTCGGCGCCTTGGGTATCGGAGGTTGGAAACCCAAGTGTTTGGTGTCGCGAGTTGCTAGGTCGCGATAGAGCGAAGTCCCGATAGCGAAGGGAGAAAGTGAGTGATTGACTGGCCATCGGGTCTCGGGGATTCGAGAGCCTAGAGATTGACAGAGAAATCGCGAAGTCACGAGTTCCGATCCTCCGACAACTAAAGAAAGGAGGATTGCGTGAAGAGAATCTGTGGGTAAGGAAGATTCCCGATAGGGAATTAGAAGAACTTTGGAGTTCTTTGGGCCAAGAGGAAAGAAGATCCTGTGTGGGCACGTGGAACTTCCGACCTGCGGGTGGTGAAGGGATCGCGTTGTCGTCAAAAAATCAGACAACAATGAACATGGCAAGAAGCCTACTCAAAGAGAAATGTCTGTCAAATACTTTTTGGGCTGAAGAAATAGCATGCTCAGCTTCTCTCTTCAATAGATCTCCAACCACCAGTCTAAATATGAAGGTCCCTCAAGAAGCATGGAGTGGGACAAAGATAAATATTTCTCATCTAAGGACATTTGGATGCATAGCATACACTCACATACCTTATGAATTAAGGAAGAAACTGAATGATAGAAGTGAGAAATGCATCTTTATTGGATACAACGAAACATCAAAAGCTTATAGGCTTTACAATCCAATCTCAAATAAACTAATTGTCAGCAGAGATGTAAAATTTATGGAAAATCAACTCTAACATGAATCTGAAAATCAACAAATGAACAGTCAAAATCCATTGTTTCCTAGTCCTGAAAACACAGTAAATTCAAGACAGCCAATACCTCAACCTGCTATTCCAAGATTGCAAGTACAAGGACAATCTGAAAACTCTTACGATAACTCAACATCAAATAGAGATTCATCCTCTGAAATCCCAAATTAGAGGACTCGAAGTTTGAGAGAAATCCATCAACAGTTGGATGGCATTGAACATCACAATCTTTTTGCTTTAATGTCATGTCAACCCACATCTTTTAAAGAAGTAGCTAAGGAGCCACATTGGGTTCAAGCCATGAACCAAGAGATTGATTCCATTGAGAAGAACAAGACATGGGATCTTGTTGATTTTCCAAGACACAAGAAAAGTATTGGTGTCAAGTGGGTTTACAAAACTAAACTCAATGAAAAATGGCAGATTGAAAAACACAAGGCAAGACTTGTTGCCAAAAGATTCTCACAATAACCAGGTACTGATTATGGTGAAACTTTTGCTCCAGTAGCAAGATTAGACACTGTAAGGACTGTCTTAGCCATAACATCTCAACACAAATGGAAAGTATACCAGATGGATGTCAAGTTAGCTTTCCTAAATGGTTTGATAGAAGAAGAGCTCTATGTGGACCAGCCACCTATATTTGAAGTCAAAGAGTAGCCGGCCAAAGTGTATTGGTTGAATAAAGCCTTGTATGGCTTAAAGCAAGCTCCACGAGCTTGGTACAATAGAATTGACACTTACCTGATCAAAAGTGGTTTCAGCAGAAGTCAAAATGAGCCAACTTTATACACCAAAATGGATTAGCATGGTAAAATTTTGATTGTATGTTTATATGTTGATGACATGATATATACTGGAAATCTTGAGTTAACCATCTTTAAACATGTCATGCAATCTGAGTTTGAAATGACAGATTTTGGCATAATGAAATATTTTTTGGGTATTGAGGTTGATCAATCAACCAAAGACATTTTTGTCTATCAGTAAAAGTATGCAACAAACATCATCAAAATATTCTGCATAGAAGATTGCAATCCAGCAAAAACTCTTATACCCCTAGGCACAAAATTGAGCAAGTAAGATGAGGGACCCATAGTGGACCCTACCCTGTACAAAATTTTAGTAGACAGTTTGTTGTATCTTACAACAACTAGGCCTGATATAGTGTATGCAACCAACCTTGTTTCCAAGTTTATGGAATCCCCCAAAGATTCTCACTGGAAGATGGAGAAAATGATTCTAAGATATGTTGCAGGAACTCTCAATTTTGGCTTATGGTACACTCATTCTGATGATAATCATCTCTCTGGTTACACAGAAAGTTATTTTGCGGGCAACCTAGATAATAAAAAGAACACCTCAGGATATGTTTTTCACCTGGGCGCGAACCTGATTTCATGGGCATCAAAGAAGCAACCCATTGTATCAATATCTTCTGTAGAGGTAGAGCATGTTGTTGCTACCTCAGCCTCCTGCCAAGCTTTGTGGCTGAGAAAAATATTGAAAGATATGTCACACACAGAAAAGGAGCCAACTCCTATCTTCTGTGACAACACCTCAGCAATTGCTCTATCCAAAAATCATGTGTTTCACAAGAAAAGAAAGCATATTGACACTCGCTTTCACTTCATCCGCGAGCTAGTCAATAATGGTGACATAACACTTCAATTATGTGGCTCTCGAAATCTAATAATGGTGATATTTTCACAAAGCCATTGGGAAAATCCATTTTTTATTTTTAGAGACAACACTTGGGCATTATCAGTGCCGATGATTGTAACTGTTCAGTTTAAGAGGGAGTGTTAAATATAATGTCGCCTCAACAATCTGACTATACACTGCCAGCAGTCCTAGTGAGTTATACACTGCCAGCAGTCCTAGTGAGTTGTACTATCGTTTCTTGATGTTCTTGATTTGCTTGAGTCTATTCAGCTCAGATCTTTTCCCTTTTCTAATGTACTATTTTCCTCATATACTCAATATACTAAATACTATTTTCTGCTCTGCTCTTTCTCCGTACTCTTTGCTTCTCATTTTATCACAAATAACCTTCCTTTTCTTTCCATTGTCTCTTCGAGAAGCACTAACTGTATTGTCCCTATCTTACAATAGAACATGTGGGCTGACAGAGAAATACGTTGGATTGGGCAGCGTGAATACTCTGGCATGACATGGATATACATCGCTCATGATATTCATCAATGGCGTATTGTAAACGTTCTATATTTTTAACTATTTTTGATAATCATCATCACATAAATCTGAAGATTCTGTTATTGTTTAAAATCATTTTAAACAAGATTGTGATCCAAATCTAGATTTCAAAATTATAATTTTATCATTTTGAAGTTATAATTAAAATATGTTTATGGTTATAAGTGTGTAAGTCCTCATTGTTGTTGCTTGAGTTTTTGGAGTTAAACTGTGTATAAAATAATGAAACCTCCAATTTTTCTAGTGGACATTCCACCCATTTCAATTTTGTTTGTCATTAATCATTTACCAAAAAATTTACACTCAAAACTTTGAACCTTTCAATATTTTATAAAAATTTATTCAAACAACACTATTCATAGTTTTTGGATAAACGAGCTAATATTAATAGAAAGCTTACTTTAACTAATTAAATACGAGCTTACTTCTTTAACTAATTAAATACTAATAATAGAAAGATTTTCCAATTTTCCAACTACTAAAAATATTTCTTTACCAATAACGATTTTCCATGCAGCTTAGCAGTAAAATAAGTAATTCTCATTGTTGCAACTTCTAATTTTTTCAAAGTCATGAATTCTCAATCTTATAACATTTTTTCAATTGCAAACAGGAAACTGCAACTATTGTTTTCTCTTGAAAAAATATATTGGTGGGTATCAACACATGATTCCCTGGTTGTGTTTTGTGTTATGAAATTTGAACGACATTATGTTCAAAAGATAGAGCATTAGTAAAATGCACCTGCACTAGTGGTAGACATGAAATGACCAGGCCATACATTATAGAACGCTGCCAGTAGCAGGCATGTTGATTAGTCCGTAAACTCGTAGCTTGTAAGAACTTTTATTAAAATGCGCCTGCACTAGTGGTGGTAGCCATGACATGTTCAGGCCATACATTATTGAAAGGCTGGGAGTAACAGGCAGGTTGATTAGTCCGTAGACTCGTAGCTTGTAAGTAACTTGCAGGTTCATTAAAGTAACTACTGCCTTCACAGAACGTGTTGAAAATGAAATTCAGAACCAAGAAGAGCTAATGCGATCATTGCCATGTGCTACTGATTGCTGCCAATATTTCAGATTACATCATATATCCTGCTTTGGAATATAAAATTCAGAGCCAAGAAGAGCTAATGCTATCTGCTACTTATCGCTGTCCATATTTCAGATTACATCATACATCCTGCTATGGAAAGTGATGTATGATCTGATCCTGATTTTGATTGGAATTAGATGGAATAGACTTCCCATTGTCTCTTCTCTTCTCTCGAGAAGCATGATGTGCACTGTCCTCTAACATGCTGGTTGACCGAGAAATACGAATGGATTGGGCAGTGTTAACACTGACATGACATGCACGGGCCAATCATCAGCTAAATCGGCCGGTTTTTTGTTTTTGTTTGATTTTAGACTGGAATTTTTTTTTATCTGAATCAGATAGTTGAAATAGTTATAATTCAAAAGGCTTTGTTTGAAATTTTTTTATTTGAATCTGGTGAAAAGATATGGGTCAAATTACCAATTTTTGAATTTTTGTTGTTGTTTAAATTATATTTTTTAATGTATAAATGGATTTATCAATTTGAAAAAGCTTATAAATCTTTAAAGCACTTCAATTATATAGATTTAATCTTAGATATGGAATTCCAACAATTTTTAACTGGATTCTGAGTAAAATTAAACTAAAAATATACACTTACAATTACCAAAAAAAATCCAACTTTTTGACTACTCAATTCAAAAGTTCAACATCATCAATTCAAAAATATAATTATGATTTATAATTTATAAATAGAATTATGATTTTTTATTTTTAAATAAATTTAATTTGTCAAAATTACAATTTCAAAAATAATAACTTTTTAAAACTAAATTCTATCCATCACTAATTGGTACTTAATTTTTTTATTTTTTATTTTTATTCCTCATTTATGTTTATCATATTTTCTTTCCTTTTTATGATTCATTTATGTTTATTCCTCACAGACACTAGTTCCTCCATAATTTTTTGTGGATGCATGTTGTTCAATGTTTTTCCTTACATGTTCCTGTCAAGGAATAATATAATCACTTTTTTTCTTACATGTTTCTGTCAAGGAATAATATAATTACTGTAAATAAATTTACATTTTAAGTTTAGAAATAATATAATTGCTTACATGTTCTAGTCAAGGAATAATATAATAACTGTAAATAAATTTACATCTCATAGAAATAATATAATTGCTTTAATTAAATTCACATTTCAAAAGGAATACTTTAACACATTTAGTGCCCAACTTCTTAAAGTGGAAATGTTTTTAAATTTATAAAATTGATGTACTAATTAAGAAAGGAAATAATTCAAAATTGGTAATATTTATCCTACTGAAAGAGTATCTAAAATGCATGTCATTGATTTTAGTGACTTCACAATTAAAATGGATAATGGCCAAGCCACTAATGTAAATATCTATAAAACTTGGCCAAGCCACCAATGTGGAACTTCTATAAAACTTTGAGAAAGTTGAAGAGAAAATGCTAAGTGGAGTCACTATAAAACTTTGAGAAAGATGAGAAGAAAATGTTAGGTAAAACCTTTATAAAACTTTGAGAAAGCTGAAAAGAAAATGCTATAAAAATAAAAATCAGTAGTAACAACATACATTAACAACATTAAATCAATGAAAAACAAACTTATTTCTAATACTATATTGTCATGTAACCTGTAAAACTACAAAAAAAAAAAAAATTAGACTGGAACTACAAAAATTAACACACACTTAAGAAGGTTAACAATAATTCCATATTGATTCCCAATAAAAATATACAGAATAATCCTTCATTATTAATAATCAAAAGGCCTACAAGCACCAAGAAGGAGGCTCAAGTCATCAAAGTAATGGAAAGCGAAGATGAATGAAGGCTCTTATTACCCATATTGAGGAAGACTTCAAATTTTATTTAGGGTTTGGTCAATTAAATAAAAGGATGCAAGCATTCATGGTAAATAACAACAAAAGAACCAAGTTAAAAATAGATAACAATTCTACCACAAATATCCAAATCAATTTTGTTCTAATATGGTTGGACCTTGCATAAAGTAGTCGAATCTTATTCAAATTTTGTTTTCCATTTTTTAAGAAACAAAATCGATTTTGTTCAAATATGATTGGATTGGTTGGATCTTGTCAAATTTTATTTTGCATTGGTTAAGAAAAGGTACTCTAAATATTTTAAGTTTTAGTTTTTTTTTTAAGGACAAGTGATGCAGTCGCTCCTTAACTCTAGAGACATTCCAGAAACATATGAGAATCCTGTAGCTATAGAGGCACAATTCAACATGGAAAAATAACCACTGTATTCATATTGCATTGGTTAAGAAAAGGTACTCTAAATATTTTAAGTTTTAGTTTTTTTTTAAGGACAAGTGATGCAGTCGCTCCTTAACTCCAGAGACATTCCAGAAACATATGAGAATCCTGTAGCTATAGAGGCACAATTCAACATGGAAAAATAACCACTGTATTCATAAAGGAATATAATTCAAGTCAATCTTACACATATTATTTTATTTTCTTACACATATTATTTTATTTAGTTAAAATAGCAAGTGATAGAAATTATCCAAATGCTCTCAGACCTCAAAACAGGACACATAGGTCTTCATACACTTTCCGAATTATAGTTGTAACTCACAGCCACTAAACAACATAAAATAGTGAAAAACAAAAAAACACAAAAAAGAAAAGAACCCACTCATTTTCCAGGGCTAGCCTTTTTAAAAGCCAGGTCCGGAAAAGACGTCGCCATGTTCAGTTGTGCTTATTTCAACTCGGAGTGCTCCTGCGAGTCACGGATTAAAACAAACGTTATGCTCTGAATCCTATGCTTTGCATCATCCTCCCCTTCTTTTAAAATTTCAGAACCTCCTAATTCCAGGTCCCCTACTGTAACCTCTCAGCTGTGCTTAAGTAACTCTGCTTTTGTGATCCAAGAGTTGTAGGAATCAGAAAATCCTTCCCACTTAACTAAATATAACTTATAAGCCTTGGAGTGTGTAGTGGCTAGTTTCGTTTCTAACACACGTTCAACTTTTTCTCTCTTCTTCTTGGGTAAAAGTTTGGTCCAGTCCTCCCCTCTATAATGTTGATCATTAATTGATTGGTCTTCATTGGCCTCTTTTCTTGACTCAGTTGGCAGCGAATAAAGATTAGCCACGTTGAAAACAAGACTGATGTCTAATTCTTCTGGTAGATCCATTAGGTAGGTGTCTTCATTTATCCTTCTTTTAATTTTACAAGGACCAAACTTCCTGGGTTTCAGTTTGTTGTAGGTTCCCTTGGGGTACCTTTTCTTGCTCAAATGTACCATGACCATTTCTCCATCCTGAAAGACCTTTCTTCTCCTATGTTGGTCAATAGCTTCCTTGACTGCAACTTCTACTAGACTTGTTGATGTTTTCCTTGAATATTCTCCACAAAATTTGTAGCATCCCTGCTAAGATAGGGATCTCTAGGCATATCCACTAGGTCAACAACCCCTTTGGGATTGACTCCATAGACAATTTGAAACACAGATTTGCCCGTTGATCAGTTGATGCTTGAATTATAAGCAAATTCTGCTTGTGGTAAGACCAAGTCCCACAGGCGAGGTTTGTCACCTACTAAACAATGTAGTAAATTTCCCAAGCTCCTATTGACGACCTTCGTTTGACCATCAGTCTGGGGATGGTAGGCAGAGATGAATTGGAATCTGCTGTCCAATTTTCTCCACAATACTCTCCAAAAGTGGCCTAATAATTTGGTGTCCCGATCACTCGTTATAGTTTTTGGAAGATCATGTAAACAAACAATTTCCTTAAAAAATAGTTGTGCTATTTGACTAGCATCATTTGTCTTTTTACATGGTAAGAAATGGGTCATATTGGAAAATCTATCCACCACTACAAACACAGAGTCATGACCCCTTTGGGTACGTGGTAGTCCCAAAACAAAATACATGGAAATATATGTCCATGGTTCCTTCGGGACAGGTAGGGGCATGTACAGGCCTGTATTTAGTTGTCCTCCTTTCGTTGTTTGGAAAAATCTACAAGCAATAACAAATCTGTTCACGTCCCTCCTAATATTAGGCCAAAATAATTTTTCGTTTACTAGTTCGAAGGTTTTATCCCTTCCAAAGTGTCCAACCAACCCATTAGAGTGCATTTCTCTCACAAGTTTTTCTCGTCGGGATCCAAAGGGAATGCACAGTTGGGAACCTTTAAAGAAACATCCATGTAACAAACAAAACTCCTTAATTGAATGTGAATCATCCCATTCTTGCCCACTTATAATTGCAATAATTTGGTCAAAATAGGGATCACTGGAGTATTCTGTTTTTATTTCATCAAAACCAATCAGTACAAAACTCATTACTACTAGTAGGTGTCGCCTCCTACTCAAAGCATCTACCACCACATTTTTTTTACCACTTCTATGTTGCACAACAAAAGTGTAAGCATGCAAGAAAGAAACCCATTTGGCATGTTTGTGGGACAACTTATTCTAGGAGTTGATGTATTTCAGTGCTTGGTTATCAATCATGAGAATGAACTCTCTATGCAGAAGGTAATGTCTCCAATATTTCAAGGCTTGGACTACTACATAGAACTCTTTATCGTAAGTGCTATATTTCTGTTTAGATTCATTTAGTTTCTCACTGAGAAAAGCTATAGGTCAACCTTCTTGGCTTAAAACCCCTCTAATGGCAACCCCAGAAGCATTGCATTCTACTGTAAAAAGTTTGTCAAAGTCTGGTAGGGTGAGAATAGGAGCCTCAATAACTCTTTTCTTGAGTTGTTCAAAGCTTACTATAGCAGCCTTGGTCCAATTAAATATTTTTCCTTTGGTGCAGTCAGTCAAAGGAGTGCTTATACCACTGAAATTTCTAATGAACCTCTTACAAAAGTTTACTAGCCCACGAAAACTCTTCACTTCAATAATATTTTGGGGGATTGGCCACTCAAGGATGGACTTGACCTTTTTAGGATCCATGCTCAACCCATTTGTTGAAACTACACTACCCAAAAATATTAATTTATCCTTGCAGAACTCGCTCTTCTTAGGGTTGATAAACAAACTCTCAGTTTGCAGGATGTCAAGTACTAATTTCAAATGCTCTATATGTTCCTCCATAGTCTTACTAAAAACTAGAATATCATCAAAATAGATTATTATAAATTTCCCAATGTGCGATCTAAATACCTGGTTCATAGTTCGCATGAAGGTAGTCAGGGCATTGGATAGACCGAACGACATCACCACCCATTCGAATAATCCCTCTTTCATTTTGAAAGAATTCTTCCACTCATTTCCTTCCCTAATTCTGATTTGGTGGTATCCATTTCGAAGGTCAATTTTGGAGAAAACATTGGCACCGAACAAACAATCTAGCAAGTCATCCATTCTTGGTAGTGGGTATTGGTACTTCACAGTAATATTGTTAATATCTCTAGAATCCATGCATAATCTCCATTTCTTCCCTCCCTTCTTGGGAGAAAGTAAGGCGGGAGTAGCATAGGGACTTATGCTTTCTCGAATGAACCATTTTTCTATTAATTTTGCTATCTGCCTCCTCTTCTCCTCATCTTCGAAGGGTGTCATTGTGTAAGCTTCTTGGTTTGGAAGCTTGATTCCCATAAATAGATCAAGTTGATGTGTAATACCTCTTGTGGGAGATAGACCCATTGGTAGATTTGTTGGTGTCAAATCACGGTATTGCTAAAGTAATTTCTGCACTTCTAGGGGGACTGTTTGTTGCTGCAATGACTTATGTTCTCGGGGGTATAATAGATAGCAAACACCCCTCCTCAACTCCTTGGAAAACCTCTTCCATCCCATGGTACTCAAGGACAGAGCTGTTGATTCAGTCGGTCCTTCCTCCTTGAATGGCTTCAAGATATGGCGCTTATTCCCATGACGAAACTCATATGTCTTCTCCTTACCATGGTGAATTACATCCTGATCATATTTCCAAGTTGTACCTAAGAGTACATGGAATGCTTCCATTGGAATCACATCACACCACACTTTGTCTTCATAGGGCCCAATTTTAAAGTCGACTAGACAAGTTTGGTTTACCAACACACTATGATGTTTTTTCAGCAAAGAAATACTATAAGGATGAGGTTTAGGAATGAAGGTAAGTTGTAATTTGTGCACCATTTCTATACTTACTAGATTGTCAGTGGATCCTCCATCTACAATTACCTTGCAGACCATGTCCCTGCACTTACACTTGGTACAAAACATGCTTTTCCTCCTCCAATCTGCTTCAGGGGTGACTTTGTTACCAGATATCAAGGTCCTCCTTAACATGATATTTTCACCTTGCTCTGCCTCAACTTCTTCCGACAGAAGTTCTGCTCCCTCTTCTTCTTGAGTCATCATTACCCTTTTTGGGTTTTTTGGGTAATCTGTTGCCTTATGGGGGCCACTGCATATAAAACACTTCAAGGGCCTCCAACTCCCAGCAAAAGCTAGCCCCCTTCCCCTGTTCCATGGGGTCTCTCTACCTTGGAAGTCAGGTTTTAGCTTTACTATTGGATTCTGCTTTGCTTGTCGGTTTAGAAGAACTTCATCTACCCTTATTCATATTACTACCCCCTCGCTTGATAGCTGCCTTGTTCTGCCTATTCAATTTTTCTTCAGCCTTTCATGCTAATTGATATGCGTCATTCACAAATCTCACCTTGATCACGGCTAGTTAATCTTGGAGCTGAAACCTAAGCACATTGACATACCTGGCCACTGCATGTTCATCATCTTCTTGTAAATCGGTTCTAATCTGGAACTTCAAAAATTCCACTGTAAATGAAGATATGCATACGTCCTTTTGCCTTAAATTTTGGTAACCTCTGAAAAGTCTCTGTTGATAGTGAGAGGGCAGGAACTTAACTTTCAGAAGCTTCAGCATCTTCGACCACATCTTGAACTTCTCTCTCCCTTGTCTCTTTCTAAGGTTCTAAAGATTCTCCCACCATAGAGAAACATGTGACATCATTTTGGATGCCGCTATTTTAGTCCTTCGTGGATAAGTCTCCTCGGTTCCTTCTATATCAAAATATTTCTCCAACTCTTGGATCCAATCCATGAATAATTCTGGATTCAGTTCGCCTTTGAAATCAGGGACCTCCACTTTAGCCCTGGTTCCTTGTTTGGTTATTGCCTCAATAAGCCTCTCCATGGGGTCTACAACTTTGACCCGACCTCGTGGAACCTTCAGTTTCTCCTCGGATTCTTCATAGGGCAATCTAGACTCGATGGCCTCTAATCTTCGGAGTAGTTCCTCATCAAGGGTTACTCTTTGTCTGGAATTTCTCCTGCCTCTCCTTCCCCAGTTCATATGGACACCCCTCTGAGCCATCATTGTGCTCTGATACCAATCTGATGCAGTTGTTCCTTAACTGCAGAAACACACGAAAATCTTGTAGCTACAAAGGCACAGTTCAACACGGAAAAACAACAGTCTATTCATAAAGGAACACAATTCAATTCAATCTTACATAGATTATTTTATTCCATTAAACTACCAACTGACAAAAATGAGCCAAATGCTCTCAGACCTCAAACCAGGACACGCAGGTCCTCATACACCTTCTAAATTACAGTTGCAACTCGCAGCCACTAAACAACAGAAAATAGTGAAAAACAAAAAAGAAAAGACCCCACTCATTTCCCAGGCCCAACCTTTTTAAAATCCAGGACAGGAAAAGACGTCGTCGTGTTCAGTCGTGCTTATTTCCACTGGGAGTGCTCCAACTAGTCACTGATTGAAACAACCATTATGTTCCTAATCCTATGCTCGACATCAACAAGTTTTGTAGAAAATTTTGTTAAAAGTTTAGAAAATTGTAAATTTTAATTGTTGAAATAACATATTCCAAATATCTTTGGGTTTTTTTAGGACCTTACTTTTATGTATTCAAAAATACTATTTAAACATTGTAAAATTGTAATTTCACCAACAATTAAATTACCTCACAAGTCTCATTGTCATGTTCCATGACTTAAGCTGCCATTGTTTTGCTTTGCTGATTACCATCAGGAATGGGATGATGGATGGTCATGGCCATCCATGGATGAGTAACTTCTGCCCAGGGAGAAGGTACGGGAAATGACAATTTGAGGCATCCTTCGTGAGAGAAGGACGCTGCATGTTTACCCTATGTTAATTTAGGTTAAAAGTTCCACGAAATGATTTTTATTAGGTCATATTTTCTTGGTATATTTGTTAGAATATTGTGAGAAATAGTTAGATCAACAGTTTTCAGTGATTATTTTTGTATAATCCAAGTGTTCCAAGAGTTTTTTAACTTTATAATCCATTTTTGTATTAAAAAATAAATTTAAAACAATAAAAAATGATGATTTCTTGCAGATTTGCAGATTTAAGTAGTTGAATTTGGATTAAAAAAATCATTTCTTAAAACAGGTAAACAACCTCAATTATATACTACTAGCTTACTTCTTGAACTAGTTAAACATTAATAATAGAAACATTTTCCAATTTTCAAACAAATAAAAAAATTGTTAACTAATGATGATTTTCCATGAAGCGTAGCAGCAAGATAAATAATTCTAATTCTTGTAACTTCTAATTTCTCGGAAAATCATGAATTCTCAATGTTATAACATTTTTACAATTGCAAACAGGAAACTGCAACTATTGTTTTCTCTTTTAAAAAAAAATGGGTGGGTGGGTATGAACACATGATTCTCTGGTTGTGTTTTGTGTTATGAAATTTGAATGGTTGTACGACATTATGTTCAAAAGATAGAGCATTATTACTAGCACAGCCACATGACTGTGGCTGATGAACGCCGAAAGGCTTATTCCATTTACAAACTTTAATTGTTGATGTCGAAAAAACCTATTATACTATTTCTCTCCCTAACCGAGCAAGATGTCAAACAATCAATCTCTGCATTGACTACCGATTCATTGAGCGCGAGATTCTAATTTCAATACCCTGGAACTGTTGATTCATTCATTGAGAAATTATAATTTCAGTAAGCTGGAATAACTGTATGATGACAGAAACCTCCATACTGTCGTTTTTTCTGCTTTTCTATTATTAAACAGAGTTTCGAGAGATTGAACATTCTAATCTAAAATTATATGATATGACTTCTTTCGTTTTTGTCAAAAGCTAATCTCAGAGCTGCCAACGAAGATTCAATTCATGGAAAACTCTGAAACGCATAAAAACTCTTAAGAAAGAAGATACTTTTGTACATATAAAGGCCCCTTTCTACTCCTGACCGCGTCCACAAGAGACTATAAATAACCAAAGAACCAACTTCTATTACAATTCTGATGAATATAGAACAACAACACATGATTCTTTTTGCATTTGAATAACATTGCATTCTACATATTGCTG
>ML803132.1:79895-102926 GCA_009831015.1 Picea engelmannii
AGATGTCCTGAACCAACAATTTCGATGTATGGGAATACCTCTACTAAAAAAAAACCAATCTGATATCAGAAATAAATTTATTCCCAGAATTTGATCACAGAATCCATTCGATTGATTTAGTAGGGTAACCAAATTATTTCTAACTCTTGTATAGATTCTAATTTAATCGTAAAGATCTATTCAGGATTTGATTATAACTATTCTGTCAGAAGTTTGACTCTACACATTCGTATAAACAAACAATTTTATTTTCATTCAGGTCATAGGATACATACAGATATTAATGATTTCACTACTTCTGTAACTAATTCATTCTACAGATATATAAATAATTCGATTTCGATACAACAAAATACATTTCATTAGATATACAATTATTCATACAGGGAAGAGAAGACTACATATCTGAACCAGTGTGTGGGAAAACAAAGGGAACAACCACATTCCTCCCAACCATATAATAGGGCAGCCAAATTACTTGCATGATTCGCCCCCTAGCTTGACCATGAATCCATGAGGGTGAACTTGAAAAAATCTCCTCCTCGGCAATGTCCTATAACTCCAACAGATTCTTCTTTCCTCACACTCAATTAGTAGTGTTCATAGAAGCAAGAAAATCAATAGTCCTTTCCCCTTAGCATACTTGGCAGTGTCCTACCTGCTCACATATGCTATTTATCAATTTGCCTAGGTCTTTTTCCCTCCCTTGGGAATTTCTGTAGCTTTCTAAATCCATGATTTTCAGGGGATTCCAATGGCCAAATCATTGATTTTCCACTTGTAACAATCAGCCTAGAGGTAGTTCCAACATGTTCCCCACTCATGGATTCATGGTCAGCTGATTTTAACATGGTTGTTCCATTTGTCCTTCTGCAATCAATATAAAATATTATGTTTTCATACAAGTGTCATAGTCAAATAGTTAGTCGGGTCAAATCAGATCTCTGCCCAACAATGATAATAATTAATTACAATTATCAAATTCGAAATTCGGAATTGTCGTAAATGGCAAAAATTTTCCAAATTCGAATTTACTAAAAACAGAATAATTTTCCAACAAATTTAAATTTCAAAAATACTTTATTTTTGGGGATGTCACATCCTTTCCCCCTTCAATAAAAAGCTTTCCTCAGTGTTCGTTCTTTTCTTGGAATAGGATTTGATGAGATTTTCGCAAATCTCCCTCCAACTCCCAAGTGGCCTCCTCAGGGCTAAAGTGCTTCCATTGCACCGTTACCTGAGCGATGGCTCTGTTCTGAAGTGTTATTTCTCTCCGGTCCATAATACGCAGGGGTTCCACCTAGAACTTGCCTTCGGGTTCCACCTGCACCAAGTTCCAATCAATCATACGAGTAGGGTCATGAATATACTCTTTCAATAAGGAAACATGAAATGCATTATGAATTCTTAGATTAGCTGGGAGTGCAAGTTGGTATGCTACGGGTCCAATTCGAGTTATTATCTCGAAGGGCCCACAAAACCTGGGTGCCATCTTGGCACAGTTCCCTAACTTTAACGAACTTTTTCGGGCTTTTACCTTCAAATAAACATGGTCTCCCACTTGAAATTCCAAGTGTCTTCTTTTCTTATCTGCATAGCTCTTCTTTCTGTCCTGTGCTTCTTTCAAGTTTTATTGTACCTTCCTTACCATGTTCTCCATTTCTTGAAGCATTTCTGGTCCAGCCATGAGTCTGTTAGCCGGGTTATCCCAACTAATTTTATTCGTACACTTTCTGCCATACAGTACTTCGAAAGGGATTAACTTAGCCGAAGTTTGGTACCCATTGTTATATGCAAATTCTAACAAGTGTAGGTAGTCTTCCCACTTGTTTGGTTTTGTTCTTACGTACATGTGGAGCATATCCTCTATGATTTGGTTTGTCCTTTCGGTCTGTCCATCCGTTTGTGGATGATAACTCGTACTGGAATTCAAATTAGTATTTATCCCTGCAAACAATTCCTTCCAAAAAGTGGATGTAAACTTTACGTCTCTATCTGAAATCACCATTTTAGGAATACCATGCAGTCTAAAAATTTATTTCATGAATATTTCAGCAATGTTTATAGCTTTAAAAGTAGACTTTATAGGAATGAAGTGTGCAGACTTACTGAGTTTATCGATTACAACCATGATAGAATCATTCTATTTCTGGTTTTTAGGAAAACTTGTTATAAAGTCGAGCGATATGGTCTCCCATTTCCATTTTGGTACTGGTAATGGCTGTAATAGGCCGGTTGGGTGCTAGTGTTCGACCTTAACCTGCTGACAATCTTGGCACCTAGCCAAGTACTCTGTTGTTTCGCCCTTCATATTAGGCCAGTAAAATAGTTTTCTAAGTGTTGTTATTGTTTTCTGGTAATCTGGATGGCTAGAATATGATTTCTTATGCACTTTGTCCAAAACTATTAATTTTAACTCTGTTAAATCTGGTATGTAATGTCTGTTTTTAAATCGTAATAGTCCCTTCCTGTCGATGGTTAGATCTGGTTTGTCTGAATTTGTGGTATTGTTTTGTAATTCTGTCATTATCTTAGTGTAATTTCCATCGTTAATACCTTCCGTCCTTATTCTTTGTTCCAGATCACTTTCTGCTCTGCTGATATTTATTTCAAATAACCCATGGACTCTTCTACTTAAAGCGTCTTCTACCTTATTTTCCTTACCCTTGATATGTCTGACCTCGAAGTCGAATTCACTCAAGAAGGCTAGCCATCTTGCTTGTCTTGCATTAAGATTTGGTTGACTAAACAGATATTTCACACCACTATTATCCGTCAATAGTAGAAATTTCCTACCCATTATGTAGTGTCACCACATTTTTAAGGCGTGTATTACCGTTGCCAATTCTAAGTCATGAGTGGCATAATTTCATTCATGTTCTTTTAATTTACGGGACTCATAACAAATAACGTGTCTGTCCTAAGTTAGGACACCACCTAGTCCTTCTTTACTTGCATCAACACACATGGTGAAGTCTTTGTATGGGTCTACTACCTTCAATATGGGTGCAGTTGTCAATAATCCCTTTAGCTTGTTAAAAAAGTCTTGACACTTCTCTGACCAGTTAAACTTGGTCCCTTTCTTTTGTAATGATGTGATAGGGTAGGCTATCTTGGAAAACCCTTTTATAAATCTACCGTAATATTCAGTGATTCCCATTAATGACCGTATATCCGCTACATCCTTAGGTACCAGCCATTCCATAATGGATTTTATCTTCTCTAGGTCTATGGAAACGCCTTCGACTGAAATTACGTGTCCTAGATATTGTATTTCCTTTTGATAAAAGTCGCACTTGTCAAATTTTGCATACAATTTGTGTTTCCTCAATGTTTGCAGAACTATTCTTAAGTGTTCATCATGTTCTTCCTCCATTTTAGAATAGACCAGAATATCGTCGATAAATACTACCACGAACTTGTCTAAGTACTGACTGAAAATACTGTTCATCAGGCACATAAATGTGGTTGGTGCATTAGTGAGTCCAAAAGGTATGACCACAAATTCGTAGTGTCCATATCTTGTTTGAAAGGTTGTTTTGTTTATGTCCTTGTCCTTTATCCTAACTTGATGATAACTGGATCGTAAATCCAACATTGAAAAGATCGTGGCCCCACCTACTTGATCGAACAGATCATTTATCCTTGGTAAGGGGTATTTGTTCTTAATAGTCATTTTGTTTAGTTGTCTATAATTGATACATAGTCTTAGAGTACCGTCTTTCTTTTTCACAAAGAGGACTGGTGCCCCCCATGGTGAGACACTTGGTCTGATATACTCTTTGTTCAACAATTCCTGTAATTGTATTTTTAATTATGTCAGTTCTGGTAGACTCATTTGGTAAGGTGCTTTTGAGATAGGGGCTGACCCGGGTAGTAGGTCTATGGAGAAGCCTATTTCCCTTCTAGGAGGTAATTCTAGTATCTCATCCACAAACATGTCTCTGAATTCATGTAGGACAACAAAGTCTTCTAACTTTGGCTTATCCTCTTTTCCTAATAGGTTCGTTACTTGGATGGCATAAACTTTGCACCCCTTTCTCATACATTTCTTGAGTTGTATCGTTGAAACTTTTCTGACTGATATAGGTTTTGGTATACCTTGGGTTGATCTAGCAGTGCCAAAATCGTCTTTATAGCTAAGTATATTTGTATAACAATCTAGTACTGCTTTGAGTTGTTCCAACCAATCCATCCCTATAATCATGTCATAAGATCCTAGTGGTAGGATATTTAGATTTGTTCTTATATTTTGTCCATCTAAGATGAACTCAAAATCTGAAATAAAGTCAACTACTTTCCTTTTAGTGCCTGTAGCTAATTGTACAAGCCATGATTTTGCATGCTTCAAT
Organism: Picea engelmannii; assembly: GCA_009831015.1. Classification (NCBI taxonomy): domain Eukaryota; kingdom Viridiplantae; phylum Streptophyta; class Pinopsida; order Pinales; family Pinaceae; genus Picea; species Picea engelmannii. The sequence goes on from ML803132.1 coordinate 84,248, forward strand.
TTCTTAAGTTTATTTGACTCTACCACATCAGGTGCAATATAACTTAACGTAGCTCCAGGGTCAATTAAAACAGAAATTCGAGCGTTATTTATTTTACCTTCGATTTCTACTACCAAGGACTGGTGGTCAACTTTTCGACTATGTATGGTTGCATTTATCTGATGAAGGCCTCTGCCCACATTTCCCACCGTCGAGGCTTCCTACAAATTATGAACAACAATTTTGTTTTCCAAAATTAAATGTGGACAGTTCCTCCGTAGATGAGGCTCTCCACATTCCCAACACTTTAATGGCTCGCAGGAGATGTCCCCAAACTTATTTGTTCCCACGTTTGCCGGTTTACCATTGCCTTGCATATTTGGGTGATTGGAGTGAAAATCCTTTCTCAGAAAACTTTTTGCTTCATTCCGATAAGGGGCTAGCTAGTACCCCTTCTTCCGCTAGTTCATCCGATCTTGTTTCTTATCCCTCCAGGTTTGGGAAACTCTACCTGTTGCTTTTACTGGTCATAGCACATTTGTACTTTATTGAATACTTCACTCAAGGATTTGGGGTTGTCAAACTCAATTCTGTCCTTGTAGGACTATGGTAAATAGCTTAAGAATCACTGGATTTGTACCCTATCATCCCGGATATATGGTACGAACCTTAGTAGTTCCAGAAATTTATTTATATGGTCCTCCATTGTCATCTGTCCAACTCGTAACTTGTAAAATTCTTTCGTCTTCCTTTCATAATAGATTTCAGAAAAGTATTGTTTCTTGAAATATTTTTTAAAGTCAGACCATTCCAATTGTTTCTCCTTTAGGCCCTTGGCCAATTTCAGGTCTTTCCACCAAATAATGGCCTTGCCTTTTAGATTGTAGATGGTCATTCTGACCTTCATGTTGCTGGAATAGTTGTAGATCTGGAAGTATTTTTTGATGTCCAACAACCATGTCTCCGCTTCTTCTCCTGTCCTGGATTCTCCATCGAAGGTAGCTGGTTTAATCTTTTTAAATTATCCTTCAAGGTGGTCTACTTGTTTTCTTTTTCTGTCTGTTTTAGTTCTATCTTCAGCTAAAGGTGTTCCTTCAAACAAATTGTTTCCTTTTTCTATTTCCGGTCCTGAGTTCTTGGAAGCTCTCTTGTTGACTTCTTCGTCGTTATTGTTGTCCTTTGGGCTTTTCTTGGTCACTATATTGTGCAGCAGGACTTCGTTTATTTCTTGTTGTTTCTGCTGAGCTTTCTTTAGTTTTTCATTGTCGGCTTTAAAAACCTACATTTCAAATATAAGATTCCTCATTGTTTCCAACACCTCCGTGGGTGATCTTCTGTCACTGTTATGTCTTGGATCTCTAGGAGGTCCTTGCTGCGGATTTCCCTCTATTCGTCCTGAGCTGCCATAATTCACACAAAACGAAAATGTTTTATGTTTGTAACAAAAAGGTTTATTAGATTTACCTAGATCAAAATATGTACTAGGTGACTACTGTGGCCCTGTTCAGGTCCAGTGTTGTAACCTTTTTCTCTGATACCACATGTAATATACCTCATATTTTCACAATAAAAAAAAATTGTTATTTGCTTCCTACCCAAGTTCCCGGTGGAAGGTAAGATACTAGTCATACCACTCTGATGTCAGCTTGATTACAAAGAAATACGCTATATATAAAAGAAAACATGTTATAAGACTCTATTATAAAATCTTACTAACACTCCAAGTTCTAAACATACCACAAGGTATCTCATCCATCTCATCTTACTTAATCACGAGTAAAAATATGAAGGAACCCAAGGCTTATAACAAATCCCTTTCATCCTTATTCTTTACCTTATGCGTATAGGGATTTGTAAATAATTGGGGTCTTGTAGCTTATGTTAAAATTTGTCTTTATCATAAAGTTTTTTCTACGAGCACAATCTATAGGTTGGTTTTAAATCCTAGGGGGTCTTAACTAGTTTTATGTCGGTAAAGTCATGGGGCGAGTTTTCCCACTGGGCAGCTAACACAACTACCAAGTCATAGTCATTTAGTGATTCTTATAACCGGTGGTTGAACGTCGTAAGGTAGTTAGTCCAAAAACCAATGGAAGGATGACAACTCGAATCGAACTTCTGATTCAACTAATGTCGGGGTATGAAATCTTCCTTTGAATTATGAAGGGTGTCAAATTGTGACGCTCCTTAAGCGGGAGAGATGGTCCTTTGTCACAATAGTTAATTCTCTACATATTCCTTAATGACAGTCCTGTTAACTTCATTGAATTCATCTGGATCCACCACCGAAATACCATGCCGACCCTGTCCTCATCACATGGCTACCTGTCCTCTGTACTCCCCAACATTTAAAGGTGGAAAGGCGTCGTCTAGGGTTTAGGGAAAGCTCACGATTTGTCATTTCTGAGTTTTGTTCTGCTACGAAGGGTTTCATGTATCGCATTGTTCTCCTTGAGGCCAAGTCTGTAAATCACGGTGTAATGCCCATGGGGGTTCTATATATCACACATTGTTATCAGAGGCGAAATCTAAAGTGGGAAGTGTGGTTGCGCCATGGGTGTAACCGACGACATGTCTTGGAAACGACGGTAAATACTTCCTTAAGAAAAAGCTTGATAGGATAAGGTGGTGTATTTTGACAACATTAAGTAGGGTTTCCCTCTGTTAAGCGTCTTCATTTTCTTTTCAGTCTGGTTATGTTCTTATTTTAGTAACCTCTTTGTATAGGGAATGACTGTTTATTTCTCAGGTCTTTCTTTATCTTCCTATTTTACTCCCCTTAACAGGTTTTTTGAAGAAGTATGTCGGCCCTGTGAGTACTTTGCCAAAGAAGGAGTTCTTCGATTTGAGTAGTGAAATACCTTTCCCTTTTTAACTGAAACCCCTGTACTGGATGGAGTATTTCTTTCTGGGATTTACCCAAACCCATGCTCATTCTTACTCTTAACACTTGATTTAATCTCTTCTATTTTCTATGATACCTTCGATCGTTTTATTGGGGTACTAAGACCTTATAAATTTAATCGGAAATTCCTGTCTCCGAGGTGGGAGGTGAATAGTTCCCATCACCGAAGTGAAACGACTCTTCTTTTTTTTTGGGGGGGGGTTGAAATAAGGATTCACTACAGTATTTTGGTTTAATAATGTTTGCAGTTCATCCCTTGAATAAAATCTTTGTGAAAATTCTAGCTTGTTGTTTCGGTTTCTGTTTACAGCATACTTATACAAGTTAGGGTTTTTCCCTATTGAAATTTTTTTTTGATAATAGAAAAACTTAGGAGATTGTTATTGTCACTAATGGTGGGCCTTGTTTATGCAAGGACCCATCAGAGACTTACTGCACCCTTTCCCCCTCACTTGGACATCCATCCCGAAGATAAGTGGCGGACAAGGTTTTGATCTCGTGCATCAAAGATGAGTATTCATTGTTTGTCATTTACCCTTCCTTTGCAAATTTTCCTTTTGTTGCCTATTACTCGAATAAGGACTAAATTTCAGGGTTTTGTTTTCGTGGTAGGTATCTTTCCATTCTACAATAGTCCTGGATCCCATCTATGTCTTCAACGAAAAAGGTATTCGGGTTCCGAACCCTTTCTCACTCGCACTAAATCTACAGGTTCTAGAAATACTCAAGGGAATTCATTCACTTCTATTGGTTCTGTTATAAATAGTTTGTTGACTTATGGAAAGAAAAAAAAGGGGATTGTTACGGAAATTATTGGGGCTATTCGTTACTGGTATAACGCCTGTCTTTGTACAATTTTAATTTGGTAACTTTGATGTTAGATCTAGTCAACTATGTAAATTGTTTTCTTATTTATTTGATAAAAGGCATACCAGGCCGTTGTTATCTGAAGTGACGATTTACAACAAAGAGAACCGATTGTTTGATTTCGAACACTGAACTTATTAAATGGGAAGAAAACTAAGTATGTCTATATAATTCAACTTTGCCTCGTGCCAATTGTCTATTTTAGTTGCAGAAAGGAAGAAACTTTTCTAGAATTAAATAATGTGGTTATTGGTGCTCTCTAGTCTATTGTATTCGGTTTACATATAAATAGTGCATCAGTTGTTGCTTTGGACTGAAATGTTTTACTTTTCACTTGATTTATGGCGGTGGTTACATATTTGTCGGAATTCTTTTTCTTTTATCATATTCAGAAAGTAGGAAATTTATTATAAACACATACTTATGTACATATAATCACATATGTGTATTTTCTTCTATAGGTACTAGATTCTATATTTCATTGTCATGCTCTGTCAATTGAAAGATATATATATATATATATATATATATATATATATATATATATATATATATATATATATATATATATATATATNATTCGTAGTAGATTATCTTCACTAAGGGCAGATGGCATCCTGATTTCATTTATAATTATGAATTTGTACTTACAGAAAACACCCACTCTCTCTCTCTCTCTCTCTCTATATATATATATATATATAGACTAATTTCAAATTGTTCATGCTTAGATGTCCTGTACCCACAATTTCAATGTATGGGAATACCTCTACTAAAAAAAAATCAATCCAATATTAGAAAGAAATTTATTCCCAAAATTTGGTCATAGAATCCATTCGATTGATTTAGTAGGGTAACCAAATTATTTCTAACTCTTGTATAGATTCTAATTTAATCGTAAAGACCTATTTAGGATTTGATTATAACTATTCTGTCAGAAGTTTGACTCTACACATTCATATAAGAAAACAATTTTATTCTCATTTAGGTCACAGGATACATACATATATTAATGATTTCGCTACTTCTGTAACTAATTCATTTTACAGATATATAAATAATTCGATTTCAATACAACAAAATACATTTCATCAGATATACAATTATTCATATAGGGAAGAGAAGACTACATATCTAAACTAGTGCATGGGAAAACAAAGGGAACAACCATGTTCCTCCCAACCGTAGAATAGAGCAGCCAAATTACTTGTCCGATTCACCTGCTAGTTTGACCATGAATCCATGAGGGAGAACTTGAAAAAAAATCCTCCTCGGCAATGTCATGTAACTCCAGCAGATTCTTCTTGCCTCACACTCAATCAGTAGTGTTCATAACAGCAAGAAAATCAATAGTCCTTTCCCCCTAGCATACTTGGCAGTGTCTTGCCTCCTCACATATGTTATTTATCAATTTGCCTAGGTCTTTTTCCCTCCCTTGGGAATTTTTGTAGCTTTCTAAATCCCTAATTTTCAAGGGCTGCCAATGGCCAAATCACTGATTTTCCACTTGTAACAATCAGCCTAGAGGTAGTTCCAACATGTTCCCCACTCATGGAGTCATGGTCAACTGATTTTAACCTGGTTATTCCATTTGTCCTTCTGCAATCAATATAAAATATTCTGCTTTCATACAAGTGTCATAGTCAAATATTTAGTTGGGTCAAATCAGATCTCTACTCAACAGTCATAATAATTAATTAGAATTATCAAATTCGACATTCGGAATTTCCATAAATGGCAAAATATTTCGAAATTTGAATTTACTAAAAACAGAGTAATTTTCGAACAAATTTAAATTTCGAAAATACTTTATTTTGGGGGATGTCACATTGCTCTTGAGCATACTCTTTTCTAATCACTTATCGTATCTTATCCTTAATGATGGGTGGAGTGTTCATTTGAAACATTAAACATTTCAAAATTATTTAGACAAGCTCCCTATCTAACTATTCCCTTTCTAAAATTCATTTTTCATTGTCCTCCTTTCATTTCCCTCTGATTAAAAACAATCTAGTGTGCATTTTGTAAGCTTCTAGGACTTCTCCAATCGTATATATTCAATGCAATTTTGTCTTAGACATAGGTACACTAACCAATACAATGAAATAGTTTCCATGTTATGTTTTTGTATAAAATTCTATATACTCCAACCCACTCTAACCCATTGAAAAGGTGGCCATTGAATGGCCAAGAATTTTTAGACTTTAGGTGTACCATCCCTAATTTAACAACTTAGAGGAGTTTAAGGATTGTGCACCTTAACAATTTTATTACTTCTCAATGTTTTATTAACCCGTTGTTTGAAAGAATCAAAGATAATGGTGATAATGCACTAATGAATATGAATATTCAACATTCTAATTCTCATGCAACAAATTCTATACATAGTTGCAAATCTCTCAAAGGTACATCAAAGTAGAGACACATACATTGAAAGTAAAGGAGAAAAAACAAACCCAATAGACATTGCAAGGCTGAAACATGCCTTCATTTATAGCTAACCCATATGAGTATATAGACATTGGTTTTAGGATGCGTTAGCACTCTGTAATTTTCCCAAGGCTATGGAGGCAGTCACGGAGGTAACATCAAAACCACTTTGAGTCTTGGATCTAGCCCTCCAAGACTCATCGATGGATTTCTCTGTCTCATACAAATTTGTTTGTGTATGGATCTTAGGCTAGCTATGTAGAATAGGATTTTTTTTTGAGTTGATAGGTGCAGAGAAGAGGAACCATGGGAAATGGAGTCTGTGTTAAGTCTGAGATCGGATGCAGATCTATAAGGTATCTTAACAGGGAAAGGTAATGAAAATGTTGGATCCTTTAAAAGTAAAGTGATGTAGAGCAGAAAAGGCGAGGAAATCAATTACAATAAAAAAGAATTTAAGAATTTTCTTATTGTAATATCAGAAGAAAACATTCAGATTTTTAAAAGCGCGACACAAAGTAGCATAGATAAATTATGCGCTAAATATCCTTTTTTAAAATCAAAAAGAGAGTAACATAATGATAACTGAGTAGAATCACATTCAACGAAGAAAGAAAACTTCACCAACGTCAACATGCAGGAATCCTGTGAAAAAGTCCCTTTATTTCTGGCAGATCTCTTCAAAAGTTTACAGATTTACAGCTTGCTTTGGCGTAAAGATCAACCCTTTTACATTAAAATTACATGAATAAATAGGATAGATCACCCCTCAAGCTTAGGAAGTCAGATTCAACCATCTCGGCCAAAAATAGAAACAAATCCCAAAAAATCTAGAACTGTCTGCCATGAAAGATGAGCGGAACTACTGCAAACAAAATGGGTCCACTCAAACATATGTTTCTCTTCAACGGTGACAACTGTGAAACATATGGAAGAGTTTATTGTATATGAGCATGTTCTGGACAAAAACCTCTTTTTGTTTTTCTACATTCATCTCCAACTCACTGAAACAGCTCCCGCAAAATCAGGATTGAAACAGGAAAAACCAGAAACCTGAAAAAAAGGGGTTGAAAGATGGATTATATTATCCCAAATGGTGGCACCTATGAAAAAACTGAGAGATTCTTTTGTTCTTCATCCTTTTATGGAGAAAAACCTCTCTCGGGTTTTCAAAATTGATTTTCTCTTTCCTGGAATCCTTCCTGGAAGTCGAACTGTTAAACAGGCAAAAAAAATGGTTTTGAAATTTCTAGGTGAGTAGTTTTGCAGGGAGAAGGTGATTTATTATTTTGTTTTTTTTTGTTATACGTTTTATTATTTTTTGTTGTTATGTTTTGTTTCGTTTATTGTTTTATTTAATGTATGTTTTCTATTAATGTTTTATTTTTTAATTTATTTTTTAATTAATTTAAATTTTAAATTATTTTATATTCTATTATTATCTTAATTTGTTTTATTTATTTATTTATGATTTATTATATTTTGTTAATTTTTCTTTATTTATTTTTTAATTGTTTTTAATTAATTTTTGATTAATCAAACACTAATATAATTGCTAACAACTAACTTAACTACTGATTATTAATAAATTAATAATTGATTAATTATTTACAAGACTAACCTAGTTTATTAGTCTAACTACATTAATTCAATTAATATTGACATTATCAATTAATCTAATTATTTGTTTATTATCCTATTTTTTTTTATTCACGCAAGGATGAGTGATGGGCGTGATGAAAAGAAGGATGAGGAACTGAAAGACACAATAGTGGATGGAGGATGCAGCAGGGTGATGAAGGATTGGGCGAAACAGATGGGGGGGAAATGGAATCAACCAAGCCATATGTCTTCATCACGGGGGCAACACCAAATAGGAATCTAAAGAAACCAATTACCTATGATTATAGGACTCCAACATAGGCTCCACCTGGGGATGGAAGCTCCTGAGGAGGTGTCAAGAATATGAGACTTCTGAACATGCAGACCAGTGCTTTATTCGTTGGGCCATGGAGTTACTGCAGTTACAGTCTTCAAACTGGCTCAAATTTGATTGAACAATGAATTCGATACTATCAACTACAAACTTTGCTCGAAAATACACAATACTAAAAAAGATGTCCAAATGATTGAGCTTATTCAAAACTACTGCCTACCTTACACTACTGATAATTTTGTTGTTTTAAATGATACAATAATGCTAGTGCAGCCAGTCGAGCAACTAATCTAACAACTCTTCTCTTTCAATGTTTTCAATCAATATCAGAAATAAAACTTGCATATGCATCCTGAATTGCTTTCCATCTTGATCTTCACAACACAAAATTCTGGGACTTTGGACAATTCCAGAAACTTTGGGAATCAATGGGTATTCTAAAAACAATAGCCCTTCCATATAGACAACTATAGGATCATAATAGACGTGAAATATTAGTGGATATTCAATTTTAACCAACTCAACTTCATGATTTGATGTTGTATTTATTCTATTTGCATCCTCATGCACTTCCTGACACGACTGCAACTTTTCTGATAGGTTTTGAAATGATACTTCTGCTGAAAAAACCCCTGTAGCTGACTGTCTGATCATATCCATATCATAACAAATTTTGAAATCATTGGGGGTAAATGAAAACTGACTTTGAAAACATAATCTATCCAACATATTATCTATAGGGTCATAAAATATTTTAGATGAATGTGGAATTTGTTATGATGGAATTTCATGGCTTACACTGTGATCCTCAACAAGAATCTGACCAAGATTCCTTTTCAAAGTATGAAAAGAACTGAAACATAAGGGTAGGGAATTAAAATGGATCAACTCATTACCTGTCCCGGTCTTTGTGTTTTCATCTGAATTTTAGCCTACACAAAGACTCAAGGGTTACACTTCTGAATCTGCAATAGATTCTATATCACCCTTGTTCTCCTCCTTGGTGCATTAGAGCATTCCTCATCCTTTCTATTTACAACTTGCTTGAAATTTTCCCTCGGGAGTGAGGCAAAACACAGGGGCATGCAGTTTGCATTTTCTTGAAAATTTTCTGCACTTTCCTCCTTGTAATCTTGATTAGTATGCAGAGTTTGATTGTCATCTTGGTATTGTGGTAATTGGACTTCTTTTTCCCATGAAGATAGTGCTAGTTTCTCTAAGCAGCCATCATCAAACTCAACCACATAATCATCTAAAATTGCTGCTATGGGATCCCGAAAGGATTTACAAGAGTGCTTCATTGATTCACATGACGGGTTATGGCTTTCTATGTGTTTATCATTCAACATTTGCTCAAAAGTCTCCTTCAAAATTTGAAATGAATTATAATCTAATGGTACATAATTACATTCCAGTGTTTCAAATTCTGCTTCAGGCTCTGAATTTTTCCCTAAACTTTGAAAATCAGAGAAACTTGGAGATTGTAATCCTGGATTTGAAATAGCATATTTCCCAACACTAACATCCTTCACCATTTCATCAGATGATTTTCCTTCTTCATTACTTACCAGTTGTTCAGAAATTGCCTTCAAAAATTTAAAAGAAGAGAAGCATAAGGGTAAAGTCTGTTAACTTACCCCAAGACTTTCTACATTGTGATCATAGTTGTCATAATTTCCATGTACATATAGATGGTCATGTTGGCATTGCAAATGATATTCTTCCTCCCAACGATATGTTGTTGATTTCTTTGGAATGTCCATTTGAATTTAATCCTCATCATACAGATCAAGCTTGGGTAAATCATCCACGAATGAAATGCCATTGAACATGCATATCATGTCAGGAAGTTTTCTCATCACCATCTGATTTTGAACTTCATCTTTGGCTATGTCATGGATTGAGTACATGAATTAATCATTGGGTGGATCAAAATACTGAGGTTGAATTGGAAAAAGATTGGGGACATTGATCTTTGTCCTTTCTGGCATTAATGAAACATAAGATTTTTGAAGAACAAGTTCCTCTCTCCTACTCATATTATGCATTACTTCATTGATTGTGTTAGTCAGAATATCTAATTTCATTTTTGAAGATATCAACTATTCTTTTTCTATTTTGTCTTTCATCAATGCTTCTAATTTTTCCTTTCTATTTAGCAAGTGAGTTTCAACATCAATTGCAATCTTTTGCATTTCTTCAAGGGTGGTAGTGTTCCTTTCTCTTAATTGGAATGCCATCTCAGGATCGAAGGCATCTGGGAAATGCAAGTGAGCGGATCCTGGGGTGGAATTATATCAGCAGGCATTGCATGATATACCTTATTGAACCTTGCTAAAAAATGAGGTATTGTCTCCTGTGGATTTCTTTTCAAATGTTCATATTATTCTAGAATGAGAAAGGCATTTATCATGATCACCCATCGATCTAGGAAAACTTGCATGAATTGATGGAAATTCCTAATGCTTACAGTTGGAAGATTCTTAAACCAATCTTTGACTTTACCTTGCAATGATAGGGAAAACATTATGATGCAGACATCATCATCTTCCACCACAAACAGATCAAGAAAATCCTCAAGACTTTGGATATGCTTTTCAGCAGTGATTTTCACATTTTCTCCATCAAACGTGGGCAGATTATTGGTGTAATTGGCAGGGAGGTCATGGAGAATAGGAGGCAAATCTAGAGGCTTGTATCGATCTGGGATTTTCACAGGTATAGGAGGTAAATCAAGGTGCTTATAGATAACTGGAATTTTAACAATGCCAAGAGAAAAAGAACGAGTCTCATGCCTCACTGGGCTTTCTACAGGTGCATCCTAGATGCGCACAAGTGTATGTATGTACATGATATACAACTTGGGGATTAATCTCTTGAGGCTCATCAATTTGCAGATGATCAATATAAACTTCAAAAATATACTCTTGATTCAGATTGGAAAAAGATAGGACATAATTATAGAGAAAACCAAAAATGTCTTGAATACAATTTGAGCTTGAATACCTTCTCTTTCGAGATTGCTTGGTCATTCTTCAGATTCTTCCTCTAGTGGAGTCTTTGAGTTGGCATTGTCTGGAGCTGATTGGAGTCGCCAGGTGAAAGATTTCATCCTTCTTGTGTCCAGTCACTATCCACCATCAGTGATCAGATCTGGAACTTGAAGTACATTACTGGAGAAAGTTCCCCAGTATGGTTGTCATTCTGTTAGCACTCTGTAATTTGCCCAAGGTTGTGGAGGGAGTCACATAGGTAACATCAAAACCAATTTGAGTCTTGGATCTAGCCCTCCAAGACTCAGAGAGGGATCTCTTTGTCTGATATAACTTTGTTTGTGTATGGATCTTAGGCTAGCTATGCAGAATAGGATTTGTTTTTGAGTTGGGTAGGTGCAGAGAACATGAACCATGAGCAATGGAGTCTATGTTAAGTCTGAGATCGGATGGAGATCTATAAGGTATCTTCACAGGGAAAGGTAATGAAAATGTTGGATCCTTTAAAATTAAAGTGACGTAGAGCATAAAAGGCAAGGCAATCAATTAAAATAAAAAATCATTTAAGAATTTTCTTATTGTAATATCGGAAGAAAACATTTAGATTTTTAAAAGTGCAACACAGAGTATCATAGATAAATTATGCGTTAAATATTCTTTTTAAAAATTAGAAAGAGAGTAACATAATGATAACTGAGCAGAATCACATTCAAAGAAGAAAGAAAACTTCACCAACGTCAACATGTAGGAATTCTGTGAAAAAGTCCCTTTATTTTTCGCAGATCTCTTCAAAAGTTTACAGATTTATAGCTTGCTTGAGTGTAAAGATCAACCATTTTACATTAAAATTACATGAATAAATAAGAGAGATCACCCCTCAAGCTTAGGAAGTCAGATTCAACCATCTCAGCCAAAAATTCGGAACTGCCCGCCATGAAAGATGAGTGAAACTGTTGCAAAAAAAATGGGTCCACTCAGACATTTGTTTCTCCTCAACAGTGTCACTTGTGAAAAATATGGAATATTTTATTGTATATGAGAATGTGCTAGACAAAAACCTCTTTCGATTTTTCCAAATTCATCTTCAGCTCGTTGAAATAGCTCCCACAAAATCAAGACTGAAACAGGAAAAACCGGAAACCTGAAGAAAAGGGGCTGAAATATCGCTTTGATTCGCCTAACTGGTGGCACCTGTGCAAACACTGAGAGAGGTTTTTTTTCTTCAGCCCGTTAGGGAGAAAAACCTCTCTCGATTTTTCAAAATTCATTTTCATTTGCCCGAAATCCTTCCCGGAAGTCGAACTGTTAAACATGCAAAAAATACGGTTTTGAAAGTTCTGGGTGAACGGTTTTGCAGGGGGAAGGTGGTTTTCGGACCCCCCTAAGGTGGTAAGTGGAATTCGGAAGGGGGGTCTGAAATCACCAGGGGGTGACAAGTGTCCCTCCCAATACCACTTTTCGGACTCCCCCTGGTGTTGATGGGATGTGAGGGGGGGTCTGGGGTCTGAAATGTCCGAGGGAAAATGGTTGGGTAGACTTAGGATATGTATTTGATTTTTGTTTTTTGTTTTTATTTTGCTTTTTTTTTTTGTTATAGGTTTTATTATGTTTTGTTTAGTTTATTGTTTTATTTAATGTATGTTTTTTATTAATGTTTTATTTTTTAATTTGTTTTTTAATTAATTTAAATTTTAAATTATTTTATATTCTATTATTTATTTTAATTTGTTTTTTTTATTAATGTTTTTATTTTTGATTTATTATATTTTGTTAATATTGTTTTATTTATTTTTTAATTGTTTTTATTTAAGTTTTGATTAATCAAACACTAATAAAATTGCTAAAAACTAACTTAACTATTGATTATTAATAAATTAATGATTAGTTAATTATTACAAGACTAACCTAGTTTATTAATCTAACTACATTAATTCAATTAATATTAACACTATCAATTAATCTAACTTTTTTTTTATTATTTTAAGTTTGTTTATTCATGTAGGGATGCGTGATGGGTATGATGAAAAGAAGGATGAGGGATTGAAAGACACATCAGTGGATGGAGGATGCAACAGGGTGATGAAGGATCAGACGAAACAGATGGAGGGAAATGGAATCAACCGAGCCAGATGTCTTCATCGCGGGGGAAACACCAAATAGACAGGTGAAGAAACCAATTACCTATGATTATAGGACCCCAAAAAGATGTTTCATTACTTCATCTATATTTTATTTGATGTTGAAACTTACATGTGAATTTTATCGAAAAAAATATATATTTTATTTGATGTTGGAACTTATATGTGAATTTTATCGAAAAAAAGTTATACTTTATATACTTCTCGATAATTTATTAACCTCTTATTTGAAAAAATTCAATGTTCTTATTCTCGTACAATTAATTATAAACATAGTTGCAAATGTCTCAAAAATACATCATAGTAGAGAAACATACATGGAAAGGAAAAGAGAAAAAAAAAAAACCAAAATAGAGATTCAGAGGTTGAAACATGCCTTCTTTTTTACCTTATCCATATGTATGGTATACGGACATTGACTTTAAGATGTTTCATCACTTCAATTATATTTTATTTTATATTGGAACTTTTGACAATTAATTGTCAAAAGTCCTAACATCAAACACGAGTCTTCATTCACCAAAGTAATTGAAAATGAAGATGAATGAAGGCTCTTATCAGCCATATTGAGGAAGACTTCAAATTTTATATAGGGTTTTTGAAGCATATAAACTTGTCAAATAAAAAAGGGTGCAAGAATTCATGGTAAAAAAACAACAAAAGAACGAAGTAAAAAGAATAACAATCCCACCACAAATATTTAAATCAATTTTGTTCTAACATGTTTGGACATTGTATAAAGTAGTCAAATTTTATTAGACTTCAAATTTTATATAGGGTTTTTTCCCGCAGATAAAGCTGGTCAAACAAATAAAAGGATGCGAGAATTCATCGTTAAAAAAAACAAAAGAACGAAGTAAAAACAATAACAATCCTACCACAAATATTTAAATCAATTTTGTTCTAACATGGTTGGACCTTGCTTAAAGTAGTCAAATTTTATTCAACATTTTCCCCTATTACTTATTTCTAAATCACCAGGCTATGGTCTTTCTGGAAGAGGTCAAATGGACATTTTCTAATGTTAAATATTTAAATCAATTTTGTTTTAACATGGTTGGACCTTGCTTAAAGTAGTCAAATTTTATTACATTTTTCCCTATTACTTATTTCTAAATCACGAGGCTATGGTCTTTCTGGAAGAGGTCAAATGGACATTTTCTAATGTTAGCTTTATTGCTTAAAAAAGGACATTGGACATTTTCTAATGATAGCTTTATTACTTAAACGACATTTCCATATGATTTCTTTACATTACATCTCGAGGATGTGGCCTATCTCTTGGGCGTGGTTTGATCCCGGATCTATGTTAACAAACCATAAAAAACATTAATAATAAATGAAAAAAAAAACAAAGTCATAAAACCCTCTTCATGTTAGCTATTTTAGAATTTGAACATAATTCCATTCAAAATTGCAAAATGGTAATTGGTGAATGAATTAATTCTGTAATGAAGTTTGGTTGACAACTGTTAGGGCATAGAAAGACGAGTTTCTTGATCTATTTCATGATGTTTTAGTGTTAGTATGTTTATAAGATCATTATGATTAGTCTCATTTTATCCAAGCTATATGGAATTTGTTTGTAAAAGAATATTAGCATATGGGTAGAAAGCCATAAAAAAGGAGCTAAAGGCTAAGCTAGATTTAGGAGCTATTATTCAATTGTGGACAGTCTTATTATGCTTCGAATCATTGCATAGTAGGGTTGAAATAATAAAACCAATATCTTTTGTTGTGTCACTGACTTTAAAAAATC
This sequence comes from Picea engelmannii, assembly GCA_009831015.1. Lineage (NCBI taxonomy): Eukaryota > Viridiplantae > Streptophyta > Pinopsida > Pinales > Pinaceae > Picea > Picea engelmannii. Next base: position 99,255 of record ML803132.1, read on the forward strand.
TTTTGACAAAATGTCCAAGATGAATCTTTGGAATAGGTTGGAAGAGCTAAAAGTTCTTTTCTAATTGCAAATTGTTGCAGTAAGGCTGCACACGAACATTATTGTCAAGTTTAGGAACATTAAGAATTTGTCAAAAAAATTAATTGTAATATAGGAATCAAGCATGGTTATCCCCTATCTGTTGGAAATAATGCTTCCATTATTGTTGTGAGTTGTTAAAAAACTTCTAGAATAACTATTTTTAGCTAATCAAATCCACATTCTTTGAATCTAGTTTTCTAGAAATCAATCATCTATCTTATATATGTGACCGTACACTTCATCAATAAAAATGTGTGTGAATTTTTTGTGTAAACTCTTCCAATTTGTTATCAGAGTCGTGGAGAAGATCGTTGTTAAGCCTATGGCTGATCGCTTGTTTTGTCAATCAGTCATCGCGCAAGATAATATTCGAAGTTTTTTTTTTTTTTTTGAAGTATTTGAATAGACTCACAAAGGTGCTGGAGTCAACTTGAATAGTTTGAATCTTGTAAACATCAAATTGCACAGTCGTGAGTTGGTGTAAATCATTACTGTTGTCAAACATCAGATCTATTGGCGATTGCTAGAGGAAAACAAGAATATAGATTGCTTCAAATCCAAACGAGAGGATAGCATATCAAAGGCTTTTCAGCATCAGAACCTTGTAACTGCATGGAGCGTGATACTTTCGACAAGGGGAATCTGCTCCCTTACATCATTTCCATCAGGCGTGTGGTGTTTGCTGAATGATTGGCATTTTGTTTAGGGAACCTCCGTTTCTGATCGGTAACAGTGTGGGTAAGGCAACTGTGTCTTACTGTGTGTAGGAAATCCAACTGTGTGAAAGTCATCGCCTTCCTTTCTGTTTTACGAGGTAATAATTTTAATTTTTTTTTGTTAACATGGAGAATATAGTGTTGGAAAAATTTAACGGCCATAATTTTGGAAAAAATTAATGGTCATAATTTTCATAACTTGAAGGTAAAGGTTCAGTTGTAGACTATGCATAAGAATTTATGGAACATCTTATTGATTAAAAAAATCTTCTGCAGAAATGTGGCGACAACTGAGTAAGATATTTGGTGAAAAAGTTGTAAATGCAAAGTTTTTCTTAAAATTGCAGTTGTTTAAACTTAATGCATGACATCATTTCCTACTCACATAAATGATTTAAAGTTTTTTATACATCATTTGGTAGAAATTGACATTATAGTAGATGATGATGCAAAGAAAATTTTAGTGAACAATTTATCTTCAAATTATGACAATGTTATTTTTACCTTAAGTCAATTATTCTATGCACCATTGGATGAAATGATAGCAACACTCTTAGCAGAAGAAAAGAGGATGAAAGTATGAGACACATAGATCAATTCACAAGATGAAATTTCATTACTCACCAAAGGAATCACCAAAGGAATGATGAATAAAAATAAGAATTCAGTTGAATGTTTTTACTGTCGAAGAAATAGACATACAACATTGAATTTCAAATTCCATGTCAAAGATATTTTAAAAGGAAAACTAAAAGAATCAGCCAACATAGTGATATGTGAAGAATCATTAGATTCCATCTTTGAAGACTCACCAGATTTTGTCAGTGATGATTTTGGTTATGTAATTTTTTTTTTGTAAGAGTATGACTATAGTCTATTACAAGTTGGTGTTTCTTGTTGTCCTCCAATGCTTCAAGAACAACAGTTATCTTTGTATGTTTGTGTATGTGAAAAAAAAGGGGGTCAAGTTGTATGATTGATTAGTGAATCCATTCAGGATTTAGACTGCTATCTTATATAACTAACAAACACATAGTTCATTGTGTATTTGACAGATAAAAGTATGTTCATAGAGAGAGATCAAAGCCCAATAAGGTGTTTATTTTGATTTCAATATTGTTTTCAAATAATGTAAGCATTAAAGGAGGTTGTTTAATGCCTCCATTATTGTTGTGAGTTGTTAGAGAACTTCTAGAATAGCTATTTTTAGCTAATCAGTATAGTTGTGTGAATTCTTCCAATTCTATCCCCTACCCTTTTTGGCATATACATTGACACATTAAAATATTATTAGGAGGAAGCATGTTATGTCAGCCCAATTCTCGGGAGTATAGTCATCATCCCTCTTATTTATGCCGATGATATTGCTCTTATTGTGAGAAGTCCCTATGATCTCAGCAAGCAACTAATAATCCTCAAGGATTTCTTCTTGAGTATGGGTATGAATGTTAACACTAATGAAACAAAATTTATGTAACTAAATCCAAAAAGAATACTTATGATGCTTTCGTATATGACACACAACTTGGAGGAAGTACCTTGATAGAAATACCTCAGAATTGCTATTCATCACAAGCTCAACTATAACTATCACATTCAAAAAGGATAAATGAAGGGTGGAAAGGTTATTATGGGCTTGAAAACAATTGTAAATCAACATACATTTGGATATGGGATGATAAAAAAATCCTCTATGAGAATCTCAACACTCCTATTATTTTTTATGGATGTGAAGTTTGGGGATGTAATATCACTATAGAATTGTGGAGAAAGATAGAACAAATACAAAAGAATTTTATTACTTGTCATCTTAAAATTAAATGCAATACACCCCATCCTATTCTCCTCTTAGAAGTGATCCTTTCCTCCATTGAAAACACAACTATGATCAAGTAACTAATGTATAAGCACACGTTACACAATATGGAAAACAAGAGGCTTCCCAAAATTTCTTCAAATTCCACCAGAAACCACATACTTGACATCAGGATGGCATAAAGATGCTTATCGGGATGGCATAAAGATGCTTAATCTTGGCTAAATCATTCGGGAATTACGGAAGAGATCATTTTTCAAAATAAAGATAATATTAAAAATACTATCACATCTAAATTTAAGGAGAAATTGTGGCACAAATTAAAGTGTAAAAGAAAAATAAGATATTATAGAGAGGTGATCAATCCTAATCCATGAGCTCCATAGTGAAATTGGGCATTGAACAATTCCCAAAACATGGTGGGATGAAAGAACCTATCATCTTTGTGACACTAAGAGGGTTGAAAATGAAAATCAACTTCTCTTAATTGTCATGCATATACCCAATTAAATTTCAATCTCAAAAGATATGTCACACTACCAACCTTCATAATCTTCTAAGTCATCTAAACTATGATGATCTTGAAATACTTCTCTTAGTGATTTTTAATGACATAAATAAAATTCTAAATAAATAAAGTTCAATAAACCAACTTTGATTTTAGCCTAAATTGACCACCATCATCATTACCCTACAACAATCCTAATTACACTATTATTTATTATTTTATTGATTACCATACAACAGTCCTCGTTACATTACGATCTGCAAGATAGACATAAATACTTTCCAAGTATGGGAAAGGACAATTTGAGGCATAGAAGGATGCTACATGTTTAACTTCTTTAACTAATTAAAGACTAGTAATAAAAACCTTTTCCAATTTTCTAAGAAATAAAAAAAATTCTTAACTATTAATGATTTTCCATGTAGCTTAGAAACAAAATAAATAAATCTCATTCTTATAACTTATATTTTTTCGCAAAATTAGAAATTCTCAATCTAATAACATTTTTTCAATTGCAAACATAAAACTGCAACTATTGTTTTCTCTCACGA
>ML803132.1:128183-168764 GCA_009831015.1 Picea engelmannii
ATATATGTTGGATTACTAAGGGGGGGTGAATCATTAATAGCGTAATTATAATCTGTTTTCTTCAAATAATCCAAGTGTTATATCAATGTAGAATTATTATCCAATAATGATCAATAATAAATGAACAATCACACACATACACAGTACACCAGTGTTTTACATGGAAACCCAAATCGGGAGAAAACCACGCAATGATTTTTTTTATATGTCTTGAAGAATTACATTCCTTGGAAGCACCAACTTCCTTTGTTTTCCAACTGCAACTGGAAGGAGGCTCCAACCCCTAGTTTCTCAGGCTACAACCGGAGGGAATATCCAACTCCCTAATTCTCTGGCTACAACCAGAAGGAGGCTACAACCCCCTATGTTCTCTGGCTACAATCGAAAGGTGGTTGGAACCACCTTTCCTTGCCCCGTCCAACCACCCTGAAGTAGAAGTAGAATGATGGAACCATTGTCGCACTATCACTATGAGATATACCATTGTAAACCTGTACCAATAAACTTGAACCATACATCAAACATGCATCAACCTATACCTCAACCTGTAATCAACATGTACCATAAACAAGTGCATCAACCATGCACCAACCTATACCAAACAATATGTAATCATCTAGTACCATAAACAAGTGAAACCAACCATGTACCANATGTACCAACATCATCAACTATACACCTCATGCATGTGCCAACTCATCAACTACTTGTCTCAACCATGTACCCAACTTGTACCTCAACCAAAATCCCTCATCAATTTCATCATCCAAATATGATTTATAACTCTGTAATAGACTTGGTGTATATGATCACATACCTTCAAACCTTCCTTAACTTTAAACAACAATAGACTAGCATTTACATAAAACATTTCCTTAGTCTCACATGACTAGTTTTGGATTAGTCAATTGTAACATCCCGCTCTGGCGCACTGAGAAAACTTATTCTTTGAGGACACTTGGTCACAAGTGATCCAGATTATTATGATACTAAAACATTTGACTTTTATTATGATACGTTATGATAGATGACATGATGTTTTACTGCATTGACATAGACGGGTGTTATTGACTCAATTTTACTAAGTGTGCAGGGTTTTGGACCTTGAGGATGCAGAGGCGTCGACGAAACCCCTTGGACTCTGGATCGAGTTAGAGAGTGTGCTATTGGGGTTTGATTGTTTTACTGTGATTTTAGTACATTTGATTAGATGATATGATGTGGACATGTTCTGACATGATTGTTGATGATGCAGGCTGATGATAGCTTGTCGACCAAACTCACATATGGAGCACGTGGTGCATCCTGAAGGGCACGTCATGAAAAAGAAACAAAAGAAGCGAGTGGAACCCTTGGAGCACATGGTGCATCCTGAAGGGCATGCCACGCAAAAGAAACAAACGAGGCGAGTGGCACCCTTGGAGCACGTGGTGCATCGTGAAGGACACGTCGCGTTGATGATGATGAAGGAACAAACCTAGATGGCCCTAATACATTTAACACCTTAAGAAATTCTTAAACAACTTCCCTAATTAAATGTCGCCCAGTTCAGAATCTAAGTCCTAAGTCTAAAACTTCTTTAGGGGTAAAATTTTGTCTAACCTTAAGAAAAATACCCTATAAAAAAAAAAAAAATTAAACTAAAAACCACTTAAGTAATAGCTTTAGTCTGCATAAAAATTTTGTGGTAAAATGAAGAGAGTAAGAATTTAATACAAATCAGTGGATTTAAAATTGTAAAGAAGAATTTAATTGTTTAACTTGTGAAAGTGTAAAAGATATTAAATTCTTAATAAAAAAGAAAAGAGGTTAATTTGTGCAACTGCCATTTTTGGCTCTAATAAAAAGGGGAATGAAGGGAATAATAAAAATTAGGAAACTAAGGAATGGAGGAAACATAATAAGGGAAAGAAGGGAACTTATGGTAAAAAGCGAGGTCAACTTACTAAAGAATCGAGAATAAAAAACCTTCTAAATTGAACTAAATTAGCTACATCATTTTTAGGGAAAGTATTTAAAACCTGTAAGGGAATCTAGGGACACCTAGGAGTAAAAATAGGAGTAACTCTAGGTGGGTGAGGGAAATAAGAAAATTTAATAAATTAAAGAAAATAGTTAATGGAGAAATGTGGGGGATGAATGACACTTGTACGAAAGGGAATTTTTAGAAGATTTTATTAAGACTTAAAGTAAATGAAATTTGGGGAAAGTGGGAAGTTCTAAAACTCTATAAAAGAGAGGAAGGAGGAGGAAGAAGGGGATGGACTGTTGGCATAACATTACGCTACCGAATTAGTGACTTGACTGATTTACTTATGAGGAGTTGGGATTTCCCAACTCTGATAGGAGTGATAGCTTGGCCTTGCGAGGCAAGCTGGGAGCTAGACTTACCATTTGGATAGTGTGTGGCCCCTTTGCAGCTCGGGGGACTAAGGGGGAAGCAGAGTACCCCTAGTGATTGGCTGGGAGGTACCGGTGAGGTCTCAACGATCGATGAGAAAGAGCGGCACGGAGCGCGCACACGACATGCGGAGCAGGAAAAAAGGGCAAGAGTACACTTCTTTGTGAATGATAGCATGATTGTAGGATGTATGATTAGGATCTGCATGGTATTGAGTAGGTAGTTGATTGTCTGGTCTCATGACCTTGAAATTTTAATGATGGAAAGTCCTTTAATTATGCATTCTAATCACTGGATAGGTTTATCGTTGCTTGATTTTTACTTGCTAGTTGAACAAGCTCGGTGTTGCATTACCTCCTTCGTACCTAACCCTGTTGATGTCCTCTTGAATGGCCATGTTTCCTTTTAAATTTTGTGGATGTGATTAACACTTTTGGACAGTCACCCTTGTTATCCACGCCATCCTCTATCTGCCCTGCATTCTCCCACTTTACCCCAACAATTATCATCACCAGAAATGCCTTGTGGACTACGTTTCAAAGAACCCTGTAGATGACAGCAACCGTTGGAGAGGTATAACTTTATGCCGAACCAGTAGGGTTTTAGTTCTTCTAGATGCTTTGAGCAGGGAATTTAGTTATGCCTTGAAGCAATGTCAATTCCTAATGCATGTCTGAGTTATATTATATTCCGGTGACTGCACAGCGATACCTCCTTCGCTTGTGATATTGAATTTTTTTTTGGGCTTAGAGATTATTATCGTTTGGGTTGTTATACCTTCTGTAATATGCGCCCCAAATTCTTCGTTTGTGTCCTTGAAGTTTCTCTATAGGATCAGTGTTTTTTTTTATTGTTTTGTTTTACCTTATTTTAAATGCGCCCACCGTATGTAGGGAGAAATCTTGGTACTGCGTTGATTCTTAATTTCACTGTGAGCCTCACGAAATGTGACCTTGTTTTTAATAATTAATCTTTACCCTTCTGCCACTTGCCTTGGCAGAGATTCCATGTGTTGAATGTTCACCTTTTTGACACAGCAAATAACCATCTTTTCGTACAACGATTACACTGGTGTTAGATGGCGAGTTGCCCCTCCGATTGACCACATAATCGTTGCATTTTGGTGTTACATTTCTCTGCATTTTTGTTGGTGTCTCTCTACGATTGGGGGGTGGATACCCACACGGTTTTCAACCACACTGATCTCTGCGATTTTTGTTATTATATCTCTGCATTTTGTGTTTGCATTTCTCCGCAATTGGGGAGGATACCCACGCAAATTCGACCACTATGTCTGCGTTTTTTGGAGTTGTATATCTCTACAACTCTGTGGAGGATACACACAACCATATGAACCTGCAACTGTTAGAGTTTTACCTTTTTTTTAATTATTTATCCCTACATATCCGTGATCTGACTCTGTGCGTTCCCCACATGAGACATTCCTGCATCTTAACCATTAAAACCGTTACCTGTGCGTTATGCTTTGAAGGATTGCAAATTTGTTTTTATACATTTAACTGATTGCGTTTTACTCGGACCGTGTATGGTTTTCCAAACCTGAGCTGTAATTTAACCTTCTGATGTCCCGAATGAGCAAGGCCTCCAGCTTGTCCACCTGTGAGATGTCAGGGTGGAAGCGACCTTTAAGGGATGTGGTGGTTTCCCGTGTGGTTTTCTGGAATTACCGAGTAAACAGTGGCATGGATTTTTATAGCAGTTCTTGAATTTAATTTGGTGACTACAACTATAATTAACATAACTATCATACCCCCTTTATTGGTGATTCTAACAGTAATACAATGGTTGAATTGATTGACAGATTAGTCGTTGAGTCTTTCTTCTTGTTTAATAGTTCAGTGTTAAAGGTGATAGTAGAATTGAGTTAAGGTGTATTTATGATTATTAGTCTTAATAGTTGAATTGTTCTTAGTTAACTTAATTCAGTTCCTTGTCCCTTCATTTAATTCTAGTTAAATTTCTAATCGGGATAAGAAGAATTTTGTCTTAATATAAATTGTTAGCGGGTATGGTTTTAATGTAATTGTGTTTTGTTTTTATAATTGTTTAGTGGGTATGGTTATAATATAAATTGAACATGGTTTAATATAAATTGAGTATTTTCTCATTACTAATTGAATATCATTCTATTACAATCGGATATGGTTTAATTATAATGGAGATACTATTTTAATAATGACCAAATCTAAAATTGTGACACTTGGACTTATAGAGAGAGAGTGGGTGAGAATAAACTGTTACTCTCCCTCATTTAATCCTTCCTCACTGAACATCGTGTTGATCTATTTTAAGAATATGATATTGCGCACTAAGGAATTCAGGCCTACCTAGACGCTAACCTTAAATTAAGGAATGGTGTTATAGAGTTCCATTAGATTTATCTTTTGGGCAACTTACAAGCGTTCATGAAAATTTGGTTTCCTTTAATTATAACCTATTACTGAGAAGAGGGGAATGTTCAATACCCTTGGGATGTATTTATAATAATAAAAAAGGGGATTATGGCTAGATTTACTTTTGGAATTTAATATCTCATTAAATTGGTAATAGAAGGGAGAATAGTAGCTTCTTAATGACTTTTAAGTGGTGAGTAATTTAATGAATTAAGGAGTTAATAATGTCTCACTAATGATTTATCCTTAATGTAGATAACCATGTTAGTTGTTATATTAAAGGTTGTATTATTGTCATGATAAATGCCTTACTAGTTATATTAATTGTCAATGTCTTGTAATTTGATTAAAGATACACTTCCAATGCAATACGGTAATGGTAGTGAGTAATTTAATGAGTTGACCATGATTCACCTTTACAATTTTCCTTGACGAGATAACTTTGTTAATTGTGATATTGATGGTTTTGTCTTTGTCATTAGCTTAGTAGGCTTGGTCTGCTTGTGTCGGGCGGGATGTAGACACCTCCATGTTCCTCAGAACAGTCGCCAGCCCTAAGACCTTAAATGGTTAAAATTGATGGGAACCTGGGCTTGAGCATTGCTTATGTGTCTTGGAGGTCCTAACCATTGCAGGGTAGGACGGATGGGTAGTCAGTCTTAATATTTGTCGATTGATTGTCGTTCATTGCTTGCAGAGGTTTATGTGTGTCTTAGATCTTTTTGTTGTCATCGCATTGCATGCGTCATGTTCATCGTCGTATGGGGACACAAAGTCAAATGTATTTGTTACCCTTGTACACACGCACACACCAAAAAAAATAAAAAAATTGCACTTGCTATAAGAGGTTTGTCGGCGTAACGAAGAGGTCATTACATATGGTATCAGAGTGGGTTTGACCTCCGACTTGGGATCAATACGGCTTTCGTTGACATGATATGATTATACTGTTGTTAATCAAGCTGATTGTGTGCATGTAGGTAATCATGGTTAGCGGATGTCGTGGAGGCAGATGATGGGGTGCTAGGGGAGGGGGCGCGACACCTCCAGTAGAATCCATGCCTGAGGGGTCTAACCCCCGGGGAGACGAGCAGGTTCTCGGACAGGAGTAGATAGCAGTTGGTGACATAGTCAGGATGATGAGATCCTTTCAGTGCATGTCTGAGGCACTAATCAGCTATTTGGACAGAGATGAGGCCAGGGCGCCGACACCCGCTGAGGTTCCGCTGCACACACCGACCGTTACTGGTAGCATTCATCGTGAACTCGAGAAAGTCAAATTTCCTAATTTCTTTGGTTCCCCAGATGGTGTAGCTACTGAGGCATGGTTGGAGAACATCGTGATGTGCTTCGCACTTCAGGATTATACCTCCAACATGAAGGTTCGCATGGCGCTCTTTCAACTGAAGGAGAGCTCTCTTCTGTGGTGGAAGACGCTCCTACCGCAGCTAAACATGGCCATCGAAGACGTGTCATGGGAACTGTTAGAGGAACAATTCCGAGAGAGGTACCTTTCAAAGGAATTCATTGAGCATCAACTCAATCAGATCAATGCCTTACAACAGGGAGGTCGTACGGTGCCCGAGTATGAGGCCTGTTTTATGGAGCTGCTTAGGTATGCTCCGCACCTTAACACGGAAAAACTTAAGGTCAACAAGTTTGTGTTCGTCCTTAATGACAGTCTACATGCAAAGGTTAGGATTTTGATGCCTCAAACCTTACACGATGTCATCCAGAAGGCCCTCATAGCTGAGGAGGAGCTTAACAGTGGGGGTTAGACCAGGACTCCAGCGAGACCAGTAGGGCAGGTCCCAACTGGAACACAGCAGCACCAGACACCAATGAGACATACACCGGGATATCATGGCTTCCAGAGGGGATCCACTTTCACTACACCCCGACAACCACAGCCTCAGCAGCAGACACCTTATAGGGGACCACTGCATCAGCAGCAGCGTCACCCGCAGCAGCAGTAGTAGTTTAGGCATGTTCAGTGGAACAGACCAGGGTTCCAGACCGGTGGGTCGTCATCTTCTACTTCGGGTACCAGGATTAGTGGGTCGAAGAACGGGTGTTGGATGTGTGGGGAGCCACACTACCAGCGTGACTGTCCTGTGGAGAGGACCAGAGCATTCGGATCAACTGGACCCACTACAGTGGGAGATATGGGCAAGGCCCATCAGATTCATGCAGCAGTGAATAACCGCTAGGTAGAGCATCAGTCGACTATGCTCTAGACGACAGGTACTTTCGCTAACCAGATCCTTAGTATTTTGATAGATCCCGGTGCTATCGAGAGTTTCATTTTTGGTGCAACGCTAAAAAGGGTTAAGGTAAAGACAGTCGAACAGGATGAGTTTAGCTTCGTAGAGATGGCTTTGGGAGCCAAATAGAAGGTTGGAGGGAAGGTTATGGGTTGTTCCCTTAACCTGGGAGAGTTTGTCATGAGGGCCAACTTGTACGTCACGATCTTAGGATCTTATGATGTCATAATTGGTATGGATTGGTTGGAATCGCATGAGGCGATACTCAACTGTAAGACGAAATGGTTGAGCTTGATTGATGACGAGGGACATAGACATGTGATTGTAGGATGGAACCAGGGAGTTTCCCTGAGGTTCATCTCTTCCTTAAAGTTACGGAAGAGTGTGCACAAGGGGTGCAAGATTTATGCAATCCTTGCATTAAACGCGAAGGGAGTAGCGAAAGGTCTTGAGCACCTTCCAGTGGTGAGAGAGTTTTCAGACGTGTTTCCAGAGGAGTTACCTAGGATTCCGCTGGAGAGGGAATTGGAGTTTACCATAGACCTAAAACTGGGGACTGAATCGATAGCAAGAACACCTTATCGGATGTCGACCCTAGAGTTACAAGAGTTAAAAATGCAACTGAAGGAGTTGTTGGACCTGGGACTGATATGTCCTAGCGTGTCACCGTGGGGTGCACCGGTTATTTTCATACGAAAGAAGGACGGATCGTGGAGGCTTTGCATTGACTATCGTCAACTGAACAAGGCCACGATCAAGAATTAGTATCCCTTGCCGAGAATTAATGATTTGTTCGATCAAATGAAGGGTGCGACGGTGTTCTCCAAGGTCGATTTGTGATCAGGGTATCACCGGTTACGAATCAAGGAGGATGACGTCCCTAAGACCGCCTTTAAGATACGATTTGGACACTACGAGTTTATTGTTTTACCATTTGGATTGAAAAACGCCCCAGGGGTATTTATGAGTTTGATGAACGGGGTGTTTCGCGAGTACTTAGACAAGTTCGTCCAAGTATTAATTGACGATATTTTGATCTACTCTCGGATGATAGAGGAGCATGACAAGCACTTTCTTTTGGTACTACAGTGTTTGTGAGAGCACAAATTGTATGGGAAGTTGTTCAAATGCTCTTTTTATCAATCGAGGATTCACTACTTAGGGCACGTCATCTCCAGCGAAGGTATCGCTGTGGATCAAGCCAAGGTCGAGGCTATTATGGAATTGCCTACGCCGATGAATGTCATAGAAGTGCGTAGCTTTATGGGTTTAGCAGGATACTATCGACGGTTTTTTGAGGGATTTTCGAAGATAGCAAATCTGATCACGAAATTGCAGAAGAAAAATAAGAAGTTTGTTTGGATCGCGAAATGCACGAAAGAATTTCGGAGGCTTAAAGAGTTGTTGACGATAGCGTTGATACTATAGGTCCCTGACATGGATGCAGACTTCTTGGTATGCACAGACGCATCCAAGGAAGGTTTAGGCGGAGTCTTGATGCAATACGGACTAGTGATTGCTTACATTTCGAGGAAACTGAGAAGGCATGAGGAGAACTACGCGATTCATGATTTGGAGTTATTAGCCATCGTATATGCCTTGAAGGTTTGGAGACACTATCTTGTTAGACGAAAATTTGAACTAAAGACTGATCATTGTGGACTACAACACATTTTTATGCAAAGCGACCTGAAAACGCGACAACGACATTGGTCAAAATTGCTTAGCAAGTACGACTTTGAGATCACTTACATAAAAGGAAGAACGAACTGAGTGGCGGATGCTTTGAGTCGGAGACCACACATATTTTCAGTGTTGCCTCTTCAGATGAATATACGTGAGAATATTCTCACTTTACAACATGACGATAACTGGTACAAAGAGGTTGAGGGTTTTATCGGACAAAACACAATGATATTACCACGATATAAGGGATTTTCATTCGATAGCGATGGTTTATTGAGGTTTAAAAGTTGAATTTACGTACCGCCAAACGACAAGTTGAGGATGTTGATCCTGAGCGAGGCTCATAGAGCAGTTTACATGGCTCACCCAGGAGTCACAAAGATGAGGGAAGACCTTAAACCCTTATTCTTTTGGACAGGAATGAAGGCCGACATAGTCAACTATGTGGCAAGATGTCTAGAGTGTCAGCAGGTAAAGGCTGAACATAGACACCCAGCAGGATTACTTCAACCACATGCCATCTCGGAATCGAAATGGGAGGTTATTTCGATGGATTTTATTGTTGGATTGCCACTGACGGCAAGGAGACATGAATCGATTTTTGTAGTAGTAGACACTCTAACGAAGAGTGCTCACTTTATTCCTGTGCGTACGACGTATCAGGCACCTGACATTGCTAGAGTTTTCATTAGTAAGATTGCGAGGATGTATGGCGTGCCTAAGAGGATTATATCTGAATGAGGATCGATGTTTATTGGACGATTTTGGAAGAGTTTCCAAGAGGCCTTGGGAACCCAACTTAAATTTAGTACTGCGTATCACCCAGAGACTGACGGGCAGACGGAACGAATGAAACAAACCTTGGAAGACATGTTGCACATGTACGTGATGGACCAACAAAAGCATTGGGAAGAATTATTTCCACTAGTGGAGTTCTCTTACAACAACAGTTACCAAAGCACCAATGCCTTTCGAGTTTCTTTACGGGCTACTGTGTCAGACGCCCTTGAGTTGGGATCGTCTTGAGGATAGGGTCCTGGTGGGACCAGAAGCGATCCAAGAAATGGAAGAGAAAATGAAAACCATAAGACAAAGGATTAAAGAAGCGTAGGATTGACAGAAGAGTTATGCCGATGCGCACTGAGTTGACCATAGTTATGAGGTCAGCGATTGAGTCTTCTTATGGTTTAAACCGCATAAGAGTTCGATCAAGTTTGGGAAGGGATATAAACTCTCTCCTAGGTTCATGGGACCTTTCGAGATTGTGGAGAGAAAGGGGCCCGTGGCCTATCGACTAGCCTTGTCTAATTCCTTGAGGCCTATGCACGATATTTCTCATGTATCTGTTTTGAGACATTACATTAGTGATCCTACACATGTGATTGACATGAGTTTCTTGTAGGTATCAGATGAGGGAGTGCTCACGGTTGAGCCGGTCTGCATCTTAGATCATCACGTTCGACAGTTACGACGTCGAACGATAGACCAGGTCAACGTCCAGTGGGACAATTATAGTCCGCACTCAGCGACCTGGGAGGACGCATATGATATGCGCCAGCAGTTTCCATTTTTGTTTGATAGATAGACATACGATATTGTGATATACTTATTTCAGCATTTATACTATGAAACTTCGGGACGAAGTTTAGACCAAGAGGGGGTGTATGTAACATCCCACTCTGGCGCACTGAGAAAACTTATTCTTTGAGGACACTTGCTCGCAAGTGATCCAGATTATTATGATACTAAAACATTTGACTTTGATTTTGATACGTTATGATAGATGACATGATGTTTTACTACATTGATATAGACGGGTGCTATTGAATCGGTTTTACTGAGTGTGCAGGGTTTTGGACCTTGAGGATGCAGAGGCATCGATAGAACCCCTTGGAATCTGGATCGAGTCAGGGAGTGTGCTATTGGGGTTTGATTGTTTTACTGTGATTTTACTGTAATCAATCAAGTCACAAATCCGGTAGTGTAACGGTACGCTAACAGTCGATCCCTTTCTTCCTCATCTCCCCTTTCTTTTATAGAGTTTTGAGACCCTCCAAATTTCCCTAAATCACATTTAAATTAAGTTTCAATAAAAAATTTATAAATATTCTCCTTCACACAAGTGTCGTCCATCCCCCTCTTTCCTCCAATAATTATTTTCTTTAAATTTTTTAATTGTCTCAATTCCCTCACCCACCTAGAGTTGCTCCTAAATTTACTCCTAGGTGTTCCTAGATCCCCTTACATGTTTTAAATACTTTCCCTAAAAATATGTTGCTAATTTAGCTCGAATTAGAAGGTTATTTCTTGCCGATTCCTTACTATGTTGACCTTGCTTTTTACCATAAGTTCCCTTCCTTCCTTTATTATGTTTCCTCCATTCCTTAATTTCCTAATTTTTATTTTTCCCTTCTTTCCCCTTTTTATTAGAGCCAAAATGGTAGTTGCGCCGTTTAATCTTTCCCTTTTATTTTTAATTTAATATCCGTTTATACTTTCACAAGTTAAGAATTAATTTCTTATTTGAAATTTTTAAATCCACTAGTTTTAATTTAATTCTTACTCTCTTCATTTTACTCCAAATTTTTTATGAAGACTAAAACTATTACTTAAGTGGGTTTTAGTTTAACATTTTATTTTTATTTTTATAGGGTCTTTTTCTTAAGGTTAGACAAAATTTTACCCTAGAGAAGTTTTAGACTTAGGACTTAGAGTCTGAACTGTGCGACATTTAATTAGGGAAGTTGGTTAAGAATTTCTTAATGTGTTAAATTTCTTAGGGCCATCTAGGTTTGTTCCTTTCATCAACATCAATGCGACATTCCCTTCAGGACGCACCATGTGCTCCAAGGGTGCCACTCGCCTCGTTCTTTTCTTTTGCGTGACGTTCCCTTCAGGATGCACCACGTGCTCCAAGGGTGCCACTCGCTTCTTGTGTTTCTTTCACGCGACATACCCTTCAGGATGCACCACGTGCTCCAAGGGTGCCACTCGCTTCTTGTGTTTCTTTTGCACGATGTTCCCTTCAAGATGCACCACATACTCCAAGGGTGTCACTCACCAACTTGACTGATTGGTAGACATCAATAACCCCTAGAGTCAACACTCCGCCAGGTGATCTTGTGGGAGACTAAGGGCTCTAAGGAATAAGGCCCCCGCCCTATTGTGTGCCCCTTAGAATCATCGTGAGTGACTATCACAGTCTTCCCTCACGGCATCATGGATCCTCTCGAACTAGGTAATCGTTAACCTATAGTTCGAGCCACGGTTGGAGTGCTAGTAGGCTGTGGCAGGGCTGTTGTCCACACCTCTCCCTCAACCTCTCTGGAAATCGTGTGTGGCCCCTTTACTCCATATGTGAGCCTGGTCGACAAGCTATCGTCAGCCTGCATCATCAACAATCATGTCAAAACATGTCCACATCATATCATCAAATCAATGAAATATCACAATAAATAAATCAACCCAAATAGCACACTCCCTGACTCAATCCGGAGTCCAAGGGGTTCCATCGATGCAACTGCATACTCAAGGTCCAAAAACCATGCAAACTCAGTAAAACCGAGTCAATAGCACCTGTCTATGTCAAGCAGTAAAACATCATGTTATCTATCATACCGCAACAAAATCAAGGACAAGAGTTTTAATATCATAATAGACCAGATCACTTGCGAGAAAGCATCCTCAAAGAATAAGTTTTCTCAGTGCGCCAGAGCGGGATGTTACACATTTATATTATGAAACTTCGGGACAAAGTTTAGACCAAGAGGGGGTGTATGTAACATCCCGCTCTGGCGCACTGAGAAAACTTATTCTTTGAGGACACTTGCTCGCAAGTGATCCAGATTATTATGATACTAAAACATTTGACTTTGATTATGATACGTTATGATAGATGACATGATGTTTTATTGCATTGACATAGACAGGTGCTATTGACTCGGTTTTACTGAGTGTGCAGGGTTTTGGACCTTGAGGATGCAGAGGCATCGACAAAACCCCTTGGACTCTAGATCGAGTCAGGGAGTGTGCTATTGGGGTTTGATTGTTTTACTGTGATTTTAGTACATTTGATTAGATGATATGATGTGGACATGTTCTGACATGATTGTTGATAATGCAGGCGGATGATAGTTTGTCGACCAGACTCACATATGGAGCATGTGGTGCATCCTAAAGGGCACGTCACGCAAAAGAAACAAAAGAAGCGAGTGGCACCCTTGGAGCAAGTGGTGCATCCTGAAGGGCACGTCACACAAAAGAAACAAACGAGGCGAGTGGCACCCTTGGAACATGTGGTGCATCCTGAAGGGCACGTCGCATTGATGATGATGAAGGAACAAACCTAGATGGCCCTAAGACATTTAACACCTTAATAAATTCTTAAACAACTTCCCTAATTAAATTTCGCCCAGTTCAAAATCTAAGTCCTAAGTCTAAAACTTCTTTAGGGGTAAAATTTTGTCTAACCTTAAGAAAAATACCCTATAAAAAAAATAAAAAAAAATTAACTAAAAACCACTTAAGTAATACTTTTAGTCTTCATAAAAATTTTGGGGTAAAATGAAGAGAGTAAGAATTTAATTCAAATCAGTGGATTTAAAATTGTAAAGAAGAATTTAATTCTTTAACTTGTGAAAGTGTAAAAGATATTAAATTCTTAATAAAAAGGAAAAGAGGTTAATTTGCGCAACTGCCATTTTTGGCTCTAATAAAAAGGGGAATGAAGGAAATAATAAAAATTAGGAAACTAAGGAATGGAGGAAACATAATAAGGGAAAGAAGGGAACTTATGGTAAAAAGCGAGGTCAACTTAGTAAATAACCGACAATAAAGAACCTTCTAAATTGAAATAAATTAGCAACATCATTTTTAGGGAAAGTATTTAAAGCTTGTAAGGGAATCTAGGGACACCTAGGAGTAAAAATATGAGTAAATATAGGTGGGTGAGGGAAATAAGACAATTTAATAAATTAAAGAAAATAGTTAATGGAGAAACATGGAGGATGAATGACACTTGTACGAAAGAGAATTTTTAGAAGATTTTATTAAAACTTAAAGTAAATGAAATTTGGGAAAAGTGGGAAGTTCTAAAACTCTATAAAAGAGAGGAAGGAGGGGGAAGAAGGGGATGGACTGTTAGCGTAACATTACGCTGCCGGATTAGTGACTTGACTAATTTACTTGTGAGGAGTTGGGATTTCCCAGCTTGGATAGGAGTGGTATCTCGGCCTTGTGAGGCAAGATGGGAGCTAGACTTACCATCTGTATAGTGTGTGGCCCCTTTGCGGCTCGGGGGGCTAAGGGGGAAGCAGAGTACCCCTAGCGATTGGATAGGAGGTACCAGTGAGGTCTCGACGATCGGCGAGCAGGAGCGGCACGGAGCGCGCAGACGACACGCAGAGCAGGAAAAAACGACAACGGTACGCTTCTTTGTGAATGATATCATGATTGTAGGATGTATGATTAGGATCTGCATGGTATTGAGTAGGTAGCTGATTGTCTAGTCTCATGACCTTGAAATGTTAATGATGGAAAGTCCTTTAATTATGCGTTCTAATCACTGGATAGGTTTATCGCTGCTTGATTTTTACTTACTAGTTGAACAAGCTTGGTGTTGCATTACCTCCTTCGTACCTAACCCTATTGATGTCCTCTTGAATGGCCATGTTTTCTTTTAAATTTTGTGGCTGTGATTAACACTTTTGGACAGTCACCCTTGTTGTCCACGCTATCCTCTATCTGCCCTGCGTTCTCCCACTTTACCCCAACAATTGTCATCACTAGAAATTCCTTGTGAACTGCGTTTCAAAGAACCCTGTAGATGACAGCGAGCGTTGGAGAGGTATAGATTTATGCCCAATCAGTAGGGTTTTAGTTCTTCTAGATCCTTTGAGTGGGGAATTTAGTTCTGCCTTGAAGCAATGTCAATTCCTAATGCATGTCTGAGTTATATTATATTCCGATGACTGCACAACGATACCTCCTTTTCTTGTGTTATTGAATTTTTTTTGGGCTCAACTATTATTATCGTTTGGGTTGTTATACATTCTATAATATACCTTCTATAATATGCACCCCAAATTCTTAGTTTTTGTCATTGAAGTTTCTCTATAGGCTCAACTTTTTTTTTTATTGTGTTGTTTTACCTTCTGTTAAATGCGCCCACCGTATGCAGGGAGAAATATTTGTACTGCGTTGATTCTTAATTTCAGTGTGAGCCTCACGAACTGTGACCTTGTTTTTAATAATTAATCTTTACCCTTCTGCCACTTGCCTTGGCAACGATTCCATGTGTTGATTGTCTGCCTTTTTGACACAGCAAATTACCAGCTTTTCGTACAACGATTACCTTGGTGTTAGATGGTGAGTTGCCCCTCCGGTTGACCACATAATCGCTGCATTTTGGTGTTACCTTTATCTGCATTTTTGTTGGTGTTTCTCTATGATTGGGGGGCGGATACCCACATGGTTTTCAACCACTCTGATCTCTGCGATTTTTGTTATTATATCTCTACGTTTTGTGTGGAGGATACCCATGCGAATTCGACCACTCTGTCTATGTTTTTTGGAGTTGTATATCTCCGCGACTCTGTGGAGGATACACACAGCCATCCGAACCCGCAATTGTTAGCGTTTTACCTTTTTATTAATTATTTATCCCTACATCTCCGTGCTCTGACTATGTGTGTTCCCCATGGAAGACATTCCTGCATCTTAACCATTAAAATTGTTACCTCTGCATTATGCTTTGAAGGATTGCAAATTTGTTTTTATACATTTAATTGATTTCTTTTTACTTGGACCGTGTATGGTTTTCCAAACCTGAGCTGTAATTTAACCTTCTGATGTCCCAAATGAGCAAGGCCTCTAGCCTGTCCACCTGTGAGATGTTAGGGTGGAAGCGACCTTTAAGGGCAGTGGCGGTTTCCCGTGTGGTTTTCTAGAATTACTGAGTAAACAGTGGCATGGATTTTTATAGTAGTTCCTGAATTTAATTTGGTGACTACAGTTGTAATTAACATAACTATCGTACCCCCTTTATTGGTGATTATAACAGTAATACAACGGTTGAATTGATTGACAGATTAGTCGTTGAATCTTTCTTCTTGTTTAATAGTTCTGTGCTAAAGGTGATAGTAGAATTGAGTTAAGGTGTATTTATGATTTCAGCCTCATCAAAGAAAGCATCATCAAAAGAATTTATCCTTCCTTGAATTTCAGCCTTCTTTTCTTCACCTTCCCTCAGAAATTCGTCTTAGATATCCTTTGGTTATCTCAGACACCTATAGGTATTCAATATACTCAAGTGTGTCTAAAATGAGAGAGCCTTGCCTCTTATTTATACTATCAAAGTAGCTTAAAAATATCTTCTAGGTCACTTTGCCCACTATCCTTATTTTAGGGTTAACCCACTTCTAATTTTTCCATTAAATTTATTATTTAAATAATTTATTTTGTATTCACTTTGAATTATAGTACACTCATCAATTCACTTTATTATTTACGTTCTAAAATCTCTTAAACCACTTTTACTACTTTGACCTTTTGGGGCTTCTAGATGACATACGAGGGTCCTCCAACTTTGTAAGGCCATATATCTCAAACCGTGAGGAGTTATGTGATGTTCCACATAGCACCATAAATGGAATGACATGTACCATCCATATGGAATAGTATTACCTACAAATATATCAAAACTCATACCATTATCCATCAAACAAACTTGGGTCCATTACCCAAACCTGGGTTGTCCAACTTCTCATGGACATAACTCTCTAACCGTGAGGAGTTATGTGACGTTCCACATACCACTAGAAATGGCATGACAAGCACTATCCATATAGGATAGTTTCAATGACAAATTCATTGACCTTCATCTAATTATTCCATAAATAATCATGGGTTCTCTAACCATGATTCTAGGATGAGTCAATCCGCAAAGTGTCAAACTGTGAGGGATTTCACAATAATGACACCACTTTCAAGTTCATCCATTTCTACTTATTATCAACCATGACAAGAAAATAACGAGTCATATTTACATTAAGCAATATTGGGTCCATTACCCAACCTTTGTGATACGGGGCTTTCTTCAAGGGTTGACATCAATGACCACCAACCTTAATCAACAATCTCCCCCTTTAGCATTGATGGCAACACTCTGATGCAATACTGAAATCATATCACTCATGCTCCCCCTGGAACCATGTCTTTGTCTTCTGGATATGATAAATATTCTCCCCCTGGAACCATGCCTCTGTCCTCTACATCTGATAAATATCTCCCCCTTTGTCATCAATGGCAAAGGTATCTTTCCATCCGGGGTTGCTCCCCCTGACTGAACTGTCTTCTTATGGTGCTTCCTAGTGTACATAAAAGACATATATGATAAGCATTCAAAAACATTCATTTTGGAGTAGAAATAGCTCCGAGTCTTTGGCGAAGATACTCAAAGGTTTCTTGTGGAAGTGGTTTTGTAAAGATGTCTGCCACTTGTTTTTTTGTGCCCACATAGTCAACTCTGATGTTCTTTTCTGCAACTTGTTCCCGTAACAAGTGATACTTGATTGGAACGTGCTTTGTCTTGTAGTGCATCACCAAATTCTTTGAGATACTGATGGTGCTTGTATTATCATAATAAACTAGAATGGGCTCATCATACTCAACCTGTATATCTGTCAGAGTTTGTTTCATCCAAAGAACCTATGTACAACATGATGTTGTTGCAATCTACTCTGCCTCGGTTGTAGATAAGGTTATTGATGATTTTTTCTTGCTTAGCCATGATACTAAACAGTCACCCAAGTAGAATGTTGATCCACTGGTGCTTCGTCGGTCATCAATACAACCTACCCAATCTGCATCTTTGTAGGCAATAAGTGATAGATCCTTTCCTTTTGAATACCATAATACAAACTCTTTTATTCCTCTGAGATATTTGAAAATCCTATTCACTGCTAATACATGTGATTCCTTTAGTGTTGTTTGAAATGATGCCACATGTCCAACTAGCTGCATTACATCGGGTATGGATGCTATCACATATAGTAGGTTGTCACTCATTGACATGTGTTGCCTATGATATGTAGACTTTGAATCATCATCTTTGCTCAACTTGCAACTGGTTTGCATGGGAGTGATAACTGGTTTGCAATCTTCCATACCAAACCTTTTTAGCATTTCTCTGATATACTTGGTTTGAGAAATAAAAATTCCTTGGTTGCTTTGGCGTATCTGAAGTCCCAGAAAGAAGGATAGTTCTCCAAGTAACGATATTTCAAATTCATTATGCATATATTTTGGAAATTTATGGCTTAACCTTTCATCATCACTACCAAAAATAATATTATCAACATAAAATTCAATTAATAAAATATTACCTTGACTTACCTTGATGTAGAGGTTGTTGTCTACACTTCCTTTTCTGAACCCTACCTGCACCAGATACTTATCTAATATAGAGTATCATGCTCTAAGAGCATGTTTTAGACCATACAAGGCCTTCTTTAATTTACACACATAATATGTGTTTTATGACAACTTAAATCCTTCTGGTTGTTCAATGTAGACTTCTTCTTCAATTTCCCCATTCAAAAAAGTTGTTTTTATGTCCATTTGATACATTTTAATATTTTTGGAGCATGCATAAGCTAAAAGCAGACGGATTTCTTCCATTCTGGAAATTAGGGAAAATGTCTCTTCAAAGTCGATTCCTTCAACCTGTGCATATCCTTTACATACCAATATAGATTTGTTCCTTGTAACCTGTCCATATTCATTCAATTTATTCCTGAAGACCCACTTTGTGCCTATCACATTTTTATTCTTTGGTCTTGGAACCAGTTCCCAAGTGTCATGTTTCTCTATTTGATCCAATTCTTCAATCATGGCCTTATTCCAAGGTTCATCCTTGTTGGCTTCTTCAAAATAGTTTGGTTCAATTGTAGATAAGAGTGCTAGGTGTGTTTGTTCTAGTGAACATATTCTTCTTCTAGTCTCGACTCCTGCATCTTTGTTTCCAATAATCTGATCTGAAGGATGATTCTTCTGTACTCGTTTACTAAGTGTCTTTGGAGACACTTGCTAAAATTTCTCTTATGCTTCTATCAGATTCTCTTCATCTTCCTCTTCTACTTATTTTTCATCTTCTGCTTCTTCTTCTAAGGGATGTTTCATTGACTCATTTTCTTCCTTTGATTATGGTCTACCTATTCCATCAATTGTTACGTTGATACTTTCCACAACTTTGTTCAATCACAGATTGTAACACTTGTATTCTTTCCTTGTATTTGAGTAACCAACAAGTACTCCTTTGTCCACACAAGAGTCAAACTTTCTCATTCAAACTTTCTCATTCTTCCATATTCTCTTTTGATATAACATTTGCTTCCAAAAACTCTGAAGTGCTTTACATTCGTTGATCTTCCTTTCCATAGTTCGTAAGGAGTTTTGTCAGTGTTGTTTCTGAGCATTACTCTATTTTGAATGTGAACTGTTGTATGCACTGCCTGTGTCCAAAAAATATCTGTCAATTTTGAATCCATTAACATTGTTCGAGCCATTTCTTGTATTGTCCTATTCTTTCTTTCAACAACTCCATTTTGTTGAGGTGTCCTAGAAATGGAGAATTACCTTTTTATTCCATGATTGCTACAGTAGTCGATAAATTCCTTTGAGGTGAACTCTCCTCCATTATTAGATCTCAAGCATTTGATTTTTGAATCCATTTCATTTTCAACCATTTCCTTGTAGATCTTGAAGTTTTCAAAAGATTCTAACTTATTCTTGAGAAATAAAACTGCAGTCATTCTTGTATAATCATCAACTAATAACATGAAGTATTTCTAACCTTTTAAGCCCTTTGTTTTAGTTGGTCCAACTAGATCAGTATGCACAATTTTCTGTGGTCTTGTCATTGAATATTCCTTTGATTTAAACATGGTCTTTGTTTGCTTTCCTTGTTGACAATGTTTGCATAAAGTGTTGTTTGGTTTCGTGATCTGGGGCATTTCTCTGACTGCTTCTCTTTTGCTGACTTTGAAAAGGTTATAAAAATGTATGTGCCCCATTCTTCTATAACATATCGAACTTTCATCTTCCTTTCCTAGACAACACTTTTCATTTCCAATTTCATTTAACACATATATGTTGCTTGAAGTTCTTGTAGTTGTAGTGACCAATTTCCCTGAACCTTCTTTTCTTATCTCACACTTTTGTGAATTGAAAGTAACTTTATGACCTTGGTCACACATTTGACTCACACTTAGAAGATTATGTTTCATATATTCTACTAGTAGAACATTTTCTGCCTTTTCATTATTGTTCCCAATTCAGACTGTGCCTTTTCCAATGATTTTGGCCGAATCATCATTTCCGAAGGAGACTGATCCATCTCTTTCCTTTCGTAATGTAAGAAACTTGTCTCTATCACCTGTTATGTGTTTTGAACATCCATTGTCAACATACCAACCACGTTTATTCTACTTAGCTGTTAGAGAAATTGTCCATTCTTCATTGCTATAGTGATCTTGCTTTCTTATCCATGTCGTTATCTGAGGTTCATGTCTGTGACTATTGTTATTCTATTGAGGTTCTTTAGGAAGGACTATCATTCTGCAATCTTTGGCCACGTGTCCAAAATTGTTGCATTTGTAACATTCCACTTCAGTTCTCAAAGATTCAAACATGTTTTAACTTCTTCTTTGTCTTCTTGAATAACCCCTTTGTGTATGACTCTCAAAATTGTTATTGTTCCTATTGTTAGCTCTACAATTCATAGCTTTATGTCCAAAATTATTACATGCATAAGATAAACCAAAAAATATAGTTTGATACCTGGGATTTGAAGATCTTCTGAAATGAGGTGCTCTTATGAATCTTTCTTCTTCTTGAGGCCTATCTGTTTGTTGTTGATTATGAAATATGAATCTTCTTGGTGGAGGAGTGTCCCTGTAATCTTCCTTGTATATCTTCCTATCCCCTTTGATTGTTTCTACATAACTTTTTGGATATGTTTCTTGCTCTATTGTTTTGGAGCTTGATCCCTTTTCTTTCAAATTGTATCCAAGTCCGAACTTGTCAAGATGAGATTTTTGATTACTGATAATGTCATCTAGAACTTTTGAGCTATTTTGCATATTTTTCTTTTGAATATCCTTTCTTAGTGCAACAATCTTTTCTTCCAAGTTTCCAATGATCCTGTCCTTTTTTTCTAGATTTTCTTTGAGTGCTTCATCAATTATTTTATCTTCTTCTATTTGAACATTCAATTTTGTGATCATTTGTTCTAGTTCTTAAGTATCCTTTTTCTTGTCTAGTTCTACTTGTAGTTTCTTTTTATTCTTCTTTTCTCTTTTGATAACTTCTATGGCACACATTAATTCTTCTCGATAGTCAACTTTTGCTTCTTAAATTTCTTCTTTGACTTTTTCATATTCTTCTTCGGCTTCTTCATATTATTCTTCAGAGTCTTCTTTTTCAGAGTCTTTTACTACCATGAGTAAAATTGTTCATGTCTCACTTTCACTGACTTCATCTTCATCTGATGATGAGATGTCTTCTTTGGTGCATAATATTTTCTTGAAAACTTTCTTTGTAGTTCTTTTGCCTTTATATGTGTGTTTTCATTTTGAGTAACCTCCATCATTTCTCTTTTTATTATGAGGAAATTTGTTAGCAAAATGACCAATACCATCACAATTAAAATGAATTAAAGGAAGCTTACCTCTATACCTACTGTTGGTTCCCTTTTTCAGTCTTTTGAGGAATTTGGCCACTTCTTCATCATCTTTCAAGACGTCACTACTGTTGCTATATTCTTCTTGTTCCTTTTTCTTTTGCTTTGATTTTTTGGATGCTTTGAAGGTTTCTTATTTTACATATGGATTTTCCTATTCAGTTATCATTTCATATGCTGTGAAGATTCCATGCAGTTTCTCGTGCTTATTGAGTTTAGGTCTGATCTTTCTTCTAGTGTTGATATCTTAGGGTTAAATCTCATAGAAATAGATCTTAGTACCTTTTGAACAATTACAGATTCTTCGATTTCTTCTCCCAATCCTATGATTGCATTCATTGTTTCATCGACTCATAATAAGTAGGCTGCAATATTCTCATCTTCCTTCATTTTTAGTTGTTTGAAATGACCTCTATAAGTTTGAAGCTTTTCTTCTTTGACTTTTGTATCTCCTTCATAAATATTTTGAAGCTTGTCCCAAATCTCTTTAGCGGATTTACAATGTGCAACTTTGGTGAATACCATATCACTGAGACCATTCAAAAGTGCATTTTTGGCTTTGGAATTATTCTCATTGAGTTTCACTGCTTTGTCATTTGTTGGTGGAATTGTTGGTGTTGTGTATCCGTCTACAATTTATTTCCAAACTTGAAATCCCTGTGCCTGTATATATGTCTTCATCCTTATGCTCCAAAGAGCATACCTCTATCCATCAAATTATGGTATTCCATTTTTATACAATTTGGTACTCTCCATGATCAACCTTTCACTGGTTAAATTTATTTCTAAAGGAACCTTCTCTGATACCAATTGTTGGATTACTGAGAGGGGGGGTGAATCGGTAATAGAGTAATTATAATCCTTTTGTTTCAAATAATCCAAGTGTTATCTCAATGTAGAATTGTTATCCAATAATGAGTAATAATAAATGAACAATCACACACATACACAGTACACTAGTGTTTTACATGGAAACCCAAATTGAGATAAAACCACAGAATGTTTTTTATTATATGTTTTGAAGAATTGAATTCATTGGAAGCACCAACTTCCTTTGTTTTTCAGTTGCAATTGAAAGGAGGCTCCAACCCCCTAGTTTCTTAGGCTACAACCTGAGGGAAGATCCAAATCCCCAATTCTCTGGCTACAACTAGAAGGAGGCTACAACCCCCTATGTTCTCCGGCTACAATCGAAAAGTGGCTACAACCACCTGTCCTTGCCCCGTCCAACCTCCCTGAAGTAGAAGTAGAATGATGGAACCACTGTCACACTATCACTATGAGATATACTATTGTAAGCCTGTACCAATAAACCTGAACCATGAATCAACCATGCATCAACCTGTACCTCGAAATGTGATCAACCATGCACCAACATGTACCATAAACAAGTGCATCAACCATGCACCAACCTGTACCAAACAATCTGTAATCAACCTGTACCATAAACAAGTGCAACCAACCATGTACCAAGTATGTACCAATCCTGTGGAACTACTCATAAACTATGACTTATCAATATGTACCAACGTCATCGACTATACACCTCATGTATGTGCCAACTCATCAACTACTTGTCTCAACCATGTACCCAACTTGTACCTCAAACAAAATCCCTCATCAATTTCATCATCCAAATATGATTTATATCTCTTTAATAGACCTAGTGTATATGATCACATACCTGCAAAACTTTCTTAACTTTAAACAACAAGAGACTAGCATTTACATCAAACTTTTCTTTAGTCTCACATGACTAGTTTTGGATTAGTCAACAACCCTAACCTGAAATAATCATAACTTTGTACCTATAATGAATAAATATATGAAATTGATACACAATGTTATTAAGTGTGTTTTATGCAATTACTCCAAGTGTCACTACTTGGAACCTCTCAAAAAAGTAGTCATAGAAAAAATGGCCTACCTTGTTGAATTATGGCTTACTCTAGAGAGCGACCTTGTAGAGCGTGCCCCACATGAAATATTTGTTAAATCGATCTAAAACTGTTACAAAGAATACTACGGACTGTACTCTAACCAACACATTTGGTCTTACTAAATTTGGATCTGTTATGAAGAAGTTATGATGTGTTTACCTGAAACAGTTGTTTTTGACTAGTTTCAAAACTAGCCACAAACCCTATTTTCCACGGAGTGTAACTTAGAAAGCATCATCAAAAGAATTTATCCTTCCTTGAATTCCGGCCTTCTTTTCTTCACCTTCCCTCAAAAATTAGGCTTATATATCCTTTGGTTACCTCAGACACCTATAGGTATTCAATATGCTCAAGTGTGTATAAAATGAGAGAGCCTTGCCTCTTATTTATACTCTCCAAATAGCTTCCTTAAAAACATCTTGTAGGTCACTTTGCCCACTTTCCTTATTTTACGGTTAACCCACTTCTAATTTATCCATTAAATTTATTATTTAAATAATTTATTTTGTATTCACTTTGAATTATAGTACACTCATCAATTCACTTTATTATTTACCTTCTAAAATCTCTTAAACCACTTTGACTACTTTGATGACATAAGAGGGTCCTCGAACTTCGTAAGGCCATAACTCTCAAACCGTGAGGAGTTATGTGACGTTCCACATACCACCATAAATAGAATGACATCTACCATACATATAGAATAGTATTACTTGCAAATATATCAAAACTCATACCATTATCCATCAAATAATCTTGGGTCCATTACCCAAACCTGGGTTCTCCAACTTCTCATGGCCATAACTCTCTAACTGTGAGGAGTTATGTGACATTCCACATACCACTGGAAATGGAATGACAAGCACTATCCATATAGGATAGTTTCAATGACAAATTTACTGACCTTCATCTCATTATTCCACAAATAATCATGGGTTCTCTAACCATACTTCTAGGATAACTCAATCCGCAAAGCTTCTTCCTGTGAGGGCTTTCACCATAATGGCACCAATTTGGATTTCATCCATTTCTACTTATTATCAACCATGACAAGACAATAACGAGTCATATTTACATCAAGCAATCTTGGGTCCATTACCCAACCTTTGTGCTACAGGGCTTTCTTTAAATGTTGACATCAATGATAACCAACCTTAATCAACAATATATATATATATATATTACAAAACCCGTACATAATGAGTAGAACACCTTTAAAATGATTTAACCATAATAATTTTTTTACTTTCAGTTGGTTTATATATATTTATTGAAACATTTTACTTAACGGGCATTGAAATATGAAATATTTTATTTATGGCTCACATTAAAATAATTTTTATGTTATTTGTGTATTTTAAAAATTCTACATGTCAATATCATGTTGAGCATGGAATGAATTACACATATCCACCATATGGGATATAGGAATATCCTCTCATCCAAGTTGAGCTCCATGTTTTTTTTCAAGGAAATGGATGAAATCCCCTACATAAAATTCTAGTATCAACCTCTCATAAACAAAGGCCACAATGTTCTCTAAAATATCGATGTTTGTACAATTTATAGGCCTCCCCTTATGCAATGGAAACATGGTTAAAATAGAACTAGCAGCCTATAATTAAAGGATAAATGTGAAACTTCTTTTCTAGAATAGGGTTATATGATTGTCTCTTCCAAATGAAGGGAGATAGGGCCCTGATCTTTAGAAATGGGTCATACTTCATGTAACCATGAGCTATGTATCTCAACAAGTGGACTCTATTGAGAAATACATATATTAAGTAAATTGAATGCTAGATAGTTCTCATGTGTTAGGCTTTGTGTAGAGGTAGATCTTGAAAAAGGACTTCTAGAAACTATAGTAAAGCTTGATCTAGCAGGATAACAATCTATCTAACCCTTAGATTATTAAACATAATTATTTAAAACTAATTCTTGTCATGAATACAAACATTTGGTGAAATTATATAAAAATAATGAGAAAACACCCTCCCTATATGCATTTGAAGAGAAGGACTTAGAAAACCTTGGAAATCCCATGGCTACAAGTAGCCCACGACCCTCAACAAGAAGAATCCAACATACCCAAAATAGTATTTTTCACTCCTTTCTTCTTTAGAAACCTATGAAAAATTCAACTCCCAAGAGTCCACCACTACAATTTATGAAATCCCAAATGACCCCAACATACTAGTATGGACCACCTTTACCTATCAATATTCTTCCATCGAACCCATAAACTTTCACCCTCAGAGAAATTACCTACGACTACTATGCCTTGAGGATTCCTTAAAATCCTCCTCCAACCATTCTTACTCACAAAAAAAATCCCAGTAAATCTCAAAATAAGAGGAGAAAATGAACCCCAAGTCTGGAAAGAATACAAGTAGGAAACCCAAAAAGGAAAGAGAAAAAGAAGACAAAGAGAATACAAAGAATGCACTAGAAGCCCAAGCAACCTTTCAATGATATTTTAGTGGTAGTAGTCAAACCTCTCAATACAAGAGATGGAATTTCTCTACTAGGATTGTAGAGGGATGGGACGTAAACATAAACAATAATTTGTCTACATCTTACTTAGAAGTGAAAAGACAATCATTCTCATCCTTTGAGAAACAAAAATGAAAGAGGAACGTTTCCTTACAAACCTCCACACGGTATGGATAAACACTAAAGGATTATGTATCAATGCAAGAGGAGTGATGAGGAGGATAAAATTAATCATCGTATCATCATAAAAAATAAAATAAAATGCTAACTACAACATGCCATTATAATATCATCACAAGAACCTCATACAATTATCACATGCCATCAAAAGAAACATCACATTGTCATATCATCGTCAAAATAATTGCATACTATTATCGCATGGAATTACATCATAATATCAATATCAAGAGAACCACATGCAATCATTGCATGTCATCATAAGGAACATCACATGAACATAAGTAGAATGGAACCACATGTTGAATATATCACATTTCTTCCTAAGAAGCATAAGACTGCATAATATCATGATGTTCAACATAACAAATAGCATATGAGAAAATATAATAAAATGTCCTAAACACTCATATCATGATTAATCAACTTGATGCATAACATGTATAAAATAAAAATTATTAGTATGCATGAGTATATAATAAAAGAGTACCCAAATATCACATTTAATTCCATATAAAGCCCATCAAAACACCCTTTTGGTAGATGGATCTACTCTTGCTAAGTTTGTCAATATAGGTTGATGCTACAAGAAGGACATCATTGTATTATTTGATAACTCAAAATTTCCATTTCAGTTACATGTTGTTAAATCATGTGATCAATATTTCAGGGTGGCTAGAATGCCAAATGATATTGTCTAGCTATCAATAGTCTTATGACTATAACTTTCCTCATCCAATTACAATGTTAAGAGTTTTAGGTAAAACTCAATCATCTAGGGACATTGTAGTTTGGGAATGTATTCTTATTCGGGCAATGATATTAGAAACTAAGCCATTAATGGCATTAATAATATGCCTTAAATCCCCAAAATCAAAATCAAAATCAAATTTCCATGTTTATCATGAAATTAATAAGTGAATATATTTTCCACTATAGCGTTTTTGTATATTGTAGCTCTCTATATATTTTAATCATTCTCCAAGGTTCAAAGGTCATCTCACATCTCTAGATTAACTCCTTCCAAGTATTGTTATACTAAATAGTGCATAAATAGTTTTGACACTAAGTCATTTTCAATTAAGTTTATTATTATTTCACCATTGGAATTCCCTAGTGTCTATTCCATTGCTTAGGTTTTGACAATACTTCCCTTGATAGAAAATGACTTTTATCAAAAAACTTCTAACTTGTAGATGTCATTCCAATCAATATTACATGATTGTACTGCATCTAATTTATTCCACACAGCTCGATCACTTACTTGGACTCACAACCCTTAATATTATTCATATTGTTCAACCCACTTATGTACAATTTAAGAAAATAATCTTGCCACTTTTTTTTAGTCTTTTTCCACACCATAATTGAGAGAGACATCCCACATTATCATTACATATATTTATCGTAGAGGCTTCCTCACCTTACTTAAGGGATTTAATGTTATGCATCAATGTACACTCAAGGGATACTCATGAGATTTAATTAATTATTCTGAACTTGATAATTCAATATTATTATAA
The DNA here is from genome assembly GCA_009831015.1 of Picea engelmannii. Taxonomy (NCBI): domain Eukaryota; kingdom Viridiplantae; phylum Streptophyta; class Pinopsida; order Pinales; family Pinaceae; genus Picea; species Picea engelmannii. The sequence goes on from ML803132.1 coordinate 155,824, forward strand.
TTAGATTGAGCATCTTGCTTGGATATCAATAATCATTGAATGGTTAGATGCATATTGCCTTTAAGTTGATGTGTTATTTTAGTTCATATAATTTCACAATTTTTGACTTGTATCCTTTAATTACCATCCCATAGACCCTCTCGGGTTTAATAATAACTAAATATAATGTCACCAAAAATTCTAAAAAAATATTCTAATGACGTTCTCCATCCCCTCAGTAATGTCCCCTTTGTTACAACTAGGAAAAGTGAAGCACAATAGGTAATTTTCTATTTATTTAAGAATCATGAAATTAGTGTCAACACATAATTCAAGCAACGCATAATCAAATGACATCATAATTAAAATAATTACAAGTGACTCATCATCATAATCAAATTACGTCACAACCAACGCATCAACATAATTAGTAACGCCACATAATCAATACATCATCACATTTAGATAACGACACATAATCAACAAGCATCAGAAATGGCGACACAATATCAACTCATCACAATCAAATGGAATCATCAATACCTTTAATCGCTCAACTCATCAAATAAATATAACATAAGATAACATAAATATAACATAAAGATAGGATAAAGATATTACCCATTGAACCTAGCCTACATGGTTAGGACCTCCAAGACACATAAGAAACGCTCAAGGTCAGGATTCATCTGATTGATTTTGACCACTTAAGGTCTCAGGGCTGGCGACTGTTCTGAGGAACGAGGTGTCTACATCCCAATAAGAAAATCAAGTTGAAAACGAGCTAGATATACCAACATCATCAACGATAATCAATGATGCAATAGTGTTCTAATAACCAATCACATATCACATCAATTCCATGGCGCAAGATAATTTAATTACTAATTCAATCATTCAATGACATAAGTTAAGGCACAATGTAATCAACTTTATTTTATTTTCAAGGCTCAAAATCAGACATCTACTTTACTTCAAGGCACGTGACTAATCAACCATTTAATTCAAAAATAATCAACATTATCTCAAGGTGCGCACATGATCCAAATTCTGAATTAAACATAACCCAACATCATTCAATGCGCACAATTAATTTATTCACTTAGGAAATCATAAATCAACATAGTTTAGTGGCGAAATAGAATCTATATGATTCCAAGATGTGTTATTAATAAATTACTAAAATAAACAATACATCCACATTATTTTCAAGGCACGTACGTGATCTAATTACTGAATTAGACATAAATCAACATTCCTTCCAGGGTGTAAGAGAATAAATTTTCTCAATCATGTATTCATTAATATTTAGTGGTGCAAGAAGTAACTACACCAATGACCATCCATACATATCATGGCACCAAACAATTATCAATTAAATTTGATGGCGCAAAATAAACATGTTGAAAAACAAACATATATTCACACGATTAATGGCGTGAGAGTAGATTGATTATTAAAAAAATTCTAAATCAACCTTGTATGAATGCACAGAGTAAACTAATCATAATAAATTCAGGGCACAAGTGAATAATTACAAGGCAATCACGTGTCAGCTTCATTTAAGGTGCGCAAGTAAATTTAAATACTAAACTGATCATGCATCACAATTATTTCAAGCGCAAGGTAATCAATAGTTTTGTTCCTTGAATTTATTTAGAAGGAACTAAGCCCCTTTTTTTAAACAACAGGTTAGACCTCACACAGCTTACCGACATATCTAAATATATAACTTATATTACCTTTCTGGTTTAAATTATAATACCCTGTTGCTTTCTAACTTGGGATGACTTATAGAAGTTATAAAACTCAAAATGGTAAGTTTTTATTTTCACCTAATTTACCATTCTTATATACTTATAGGTGTGAGAATAAAATAATACATTTAAATAACTATATATATAAGATATCAAATACACCAATTAATAAAAGCTATTTATACGAAAAAAAGGGGAGGATTTCAATTAACCACATATATGCGGTGGATAGGTGCAACAAACACCATTAAGTTCACAACAGGTGTGGATGGTGGGCATTCAACACGTGAATGAAGTTCACCATCTTATCGTAATAATGATTCCCATTATTAATAGCCTCTACGACATCAGGAAGGTCATGCATTGCCAACATGAAGAAGAGGATTGAGTAAACGCCTATTGATCTCAAAGGTGATGTTTGCCAGTATTGGAAAGCACAATTCCCTTTTTAGGATAACACGAAGATAATTTAGGGGAAACGCTGATAAAGTCATGGAAGATGCAGTCCCTTTATAAGGAAATTTGTAGAGATAATTTATGATAAAAACAAAAGGACAACCATGTATGTTGGGTATGTGTTATATTCTTTGCATGTGTGTGTGTGGGCACGTCAAATTCGACAACTGTGTGTATGAGCAGTTTTTTGCTATTTTTAGCAGTTTTCTAAATTAATCTTGGATTAAGGGATTAGGGTTTTGGTATATATGGAATACCTTAAAAAATTGTATATATTGTATGGTGAATGGTGAAATTCGAGATAATGAATATAAGAAAGGTTTTCCGATATAAAATCTTTGTGTACTCTGTGTATGAGCCATTGATCAAATTCTGTTTTAGTTAAGAATCTATATGCATTGCTTTACTTCACAAGTTTAAAACTTACATGTGATATCAGAGCTCATTTTTGGCTTCAGAGGGACACCTTTGTTGCTGAGGGTTTGGCTCGGTCTTGATAGATCAAGTTGATCTTGGGTCTGTGATAAACCTGGGTTTAGTGGGAGCTTTTGCAGTGGTTATTTGAGTGTAGAAAGAGGAATGGAGATCTCTTCTAGAATCGAGATATAGAAGTTCAACGGTAAAAACTTTTATCTATGGAAGCTCAAGATGGAGGACCTTATTGTAGATAAAGAACAATGGATCATTTTGGATCCTGGTATAGAACCTACTGGTACACTGTCTACTAGCACACGGGCTACTGGTACACAAACTACTAGTACACAAACTACTAGCACACCACCTACTGGTATGTAGAAGGAACATTGGGAGAACTTGGACAGAAGAGAAAGGAGTATTATTTGACTCTGCCTGGTAGATTCGGTGTTGTTGAATGTCTCAGGAGAATCTACAGCCAAGGAACTATGGGATAAGTTGGGGAATTTGTATCAATCAAAGTCTCTAGTAAACAAGTTGTTTCTTTAAAAGAAGTTGTATCATATTAGGATGGAAGATGGACATTCTGTGACAGAACATCTAAATGCCTTTAATACTCTGGTAAGTCAACTTGTCTATGTTAATATTACGATTGCAGAAGAAGATAAGTGTATTAATTTGTTATGTTCTTTGCCAGACTCTTGGGATAATTTGGTTATATCAATAGGTAGTACCACTCAATCTACATTGAAGTATGAGGATGTAGTTTCATCCTTGTTATCTAAAAAGATGAGGTGGAAAAGAATGGATGGTCATAGCACAAATGCTTTATTTGTAAGAGGTCATACCCGAGACAGGGATCTTGGTAAGCCTTCAAGGGGAGATATAAATCTACAGGTAGATCTAAGTCTCCAGTAAAATATTTGGGGAAATGCTGGAAGTGTGGTAAAACAAGGCATTATAAGAAATATTTCAAGTCTAATAAGGTTGAAAAACCAAAGGGATTTGATAGTACCTCTTCCATAGAGGCGAAAACCTCCACTGAAGAAGGAGGTGATGTTTACCTAGCATCTACAAGTACACATGAATACCACGATGTATGGTTGATCAACTCAGGTGCATCATACCATATGACTCCTCACAGGGAGTGGTTTTCTGAATATGAAAATTATAATGGTGGTGATGCATTCCTAGGAGATGAATCGACAACAAAAATCTTGGGATGTGGAAGGGTTAAGTTGCTGCTAAAAGATGGAAGGATTATAACTCTCCCTGGGGTTCTTCACATTCCAAAACTTGCCAGGAACCTAATATCTATAAGCAAGTTGGATGATGCAGGAGTGGATACTGTATTTGGAAAGAACACTTGCAAGATGGTACGAGGGGCAATGGTGTTGATGAGGGGAGTTCGGTGTGGAAATCTGTACAAGTTGTTGGGAAGAAATTATACTAATGGGTGTAACAATTCTATTGTCCTTGAGAAGACAAATAAAGAAGACAAGACCAATATCATCTGTGAAAATAAGAGCATGTTGTGGCATCAAAGACTGGGGCATATTGGAGAAAAGGGCCTGCGAACACTACACGGTAAATGCATGGTTGAAGGTATCTCTAATTGCACTCTGGATTTTGATTTTTGTGAACATTGCATATATGGTAAAGACAATCGAGTAGGATTCCCATCTGGTGCTACAAGAGCAAAGGGGATCTTAGAATTGATACACAATGATGTGTTTGGACCTATGCTTGTTCCATCACTAGGTAAGTCTAAGTATTATGTTTCATTCATAGATGATTTCTCAAGGTACACATGGATTTATTTTCTTAGAAAGAAATCTGAGGTATTTGATAAATTTAAAGAGTTTAGGGATCTGGTAGAAAATCAAATAGAGAAGAAAATAAAGGTATTGAGAACAAATAATGGTGGATAATTCTATGGAAATGAATTTGAATAATTTTTTAAGAAGTGTGGTATAGCAAGGAAGAAGACTACTCCACAGACTCCTCATAAAAATGGAGTTGCAGAAAGGATGAACAAGACACTGATGGAAAAATCAAGGAGCATGCTTAGCGGTGGCAAGTTAGGACAATAATTATGGGCAGAGGCAGTGGGTACAACATGTTACTTGGTCAATCGATTACCTTCATCAGCGTTGGATGATAAAACTCCACATGAGATATGGAATAGAAAGAAACCGCCTCTTCAACATCTTAGAGTGTTTGGTTGTGATGCTTATGTACATGTTCCAAACGAAAATAGGAGTAAGCTGGATAAAAAGCCTGAAAAGTGTATCTTTATTGGTTATAAAGATGGCGTGAAAGGTTATAAGCTTTGGAACCCATAAACCAAGAAGACTACTTACAGTTGAGATGTTGTTTTCAGAGAGGTAAAAGATGTTTCCAAATAGGAATTCCTACCAAGGCCAGAAGAACTTGAGAAAATAGAGCTAGATTTGGATGATGAAAAATCTGAATCATTTGAAGAAGATGAAGCAGTAGAAGAAGAAGAAGAACCTCATACTCTAGTATTGAGGAGATCAGTGAGAGAAAGAAGGCAACCAGAAAGGTATAGTCCACCTGATTTTTCGTTCCAATTTTGCTTTATCTATTACTGATGATGATCCCAGAACTGTCAGGGAAGCAGTGAATTTAGAGGATAGTAAACTATGGAAGAAGGCCATGGTTGAATAAATGGATGCCTTGGATAAGAATGAGGCATAGGATATAGTTGAGTTTCCAATTGGAAGAAAATTTGTTGGTAGCAAATGGTTGTTTAAGAAGAAGTTTAATGTAGAAGGAAAAGTGGAGAAATATAAAGCTCAGCTAGTAGGAAAAGGTTATTCCCAGGTAGAGGGAATTGACTTTGGTGATATTTTTTCTCCTGTTGCTAAGTTAAACTCTATTAGATTTATTATATCTATTTTTGTTTCTTTTGATCTTGAAGTGGAACAGATGGATGTGAAGACAACATTCCTACATGGGGATCTGAAAGAAGAAATCTACATGAACCGACCAAAAGGCTTTGTAGTGAAGGGAAAGAAAGAGATGCTCTATAAGATAAAGAAGTCACTATATGGTCTAAAGCAACCACCTAGGATGTGGTACCAAAAGTTTGATACATACATCCTTGAATTGGGATTTGTGAGAAGCAAGGCTGGTCACTGTGTGTATTTCAGGCAGGTTGGTAATCACTTCATTTATGTAGTGTTGTATGTTGATGACATGTTGTTGGTAGGAAATAACATGGATGTTATCAAGGAGGTGAAATCACATCTATCCTCCAAATTTGACATGAAGGATCTCGGTGTTGCTAACTTCATTCTGGGATTGGGGATTAAAAGAGATTGTGCAAATAGGAAACTCTAGTTGAATCAGAGAAAATATGTTGAGACAATATTGCAGAGGTTTAATATGCATGGAAGTAAACCGGTCAAGGTTCTTATTCCTATAGGTGTAAAGTTATCTTCATATCAGTATCCCAAGACACAGGAATAAGAAGAGGGCATGTCCCATGTTCTGTATGCCAGTGCAGTTGGTAGTTTGATGTATGAAATGGTCTATACTAGACCAGACATTGCACATGTAGTGGGAGTTTTGAGCAGGTATATGTCAAAACCAAGGAAGGAGAATTGGACATCAGTAAAGAGGGTCTTCAGGTATCTTTGTGGCACTACCAATTATGGATTGTGCTACCAAGGAAGACCATGATTTGATAGAGTGGTGGACATACATGGATTTGTTGATGCAGACTGGGCTGGAGATCTAGATCGCAGAAGATCTATAAGTGGGTATGTGTTTAACCTATTTGGAGGAGCAATCAGTTGGATGAGAAAAAGACAGGATGTAGTGGCACTCTCAACTATAGAAGATGAATACATGGAAACCACTCATGCAAGAAAGGAATCAATATGGTTACAAATATTGTGTTCAGGTATTGGGTTGGTACAACAAGCAGTGACATTAGATTGTGACAGTGAGAGTGCAATCTTCCTAGCAAAGAACCCAGCCTATCATTCGAAGACAAAGCATATTGATGTTCAGTATCACTTTGTGAGAGACATGGTTGAGGAAAAGAAGGTGTTGTTGGAAAAGGTTGACACTTTGAAGAATGTTGCAGATTCATTGACAAAGTCTGTGAGAACAGAAAAGTTCTCCTGGTGTAGATTAACAATGGGCATTGTTGCCCTGGATTGTTGACTATATAATCCCCTGGCCCCTTGGATGCAAAGAAAAAAAAAAGTGAGAGAATGTTGGGTATGTGTTATATTCTTTGCATGTGTGTGTGTGGGCACGTCAGATTCAACAACTTCATGTGTGGGCACGTCAGATTCGACAATTGCATGTGTGGGCGGGTTTTTGCTATTTTTAGCGGTTTTCTAAATTAATCCCGGATTAAGGGATTAGGGTTTTGGTATCTACGAAATACCTTAAAACATTATATATATTGTATGGTGAATGGTGAAATTTGAGATAATGAATATAAGAAAGGTTTTCCAGGTTGAGGGTTTTCGGTATAAAATCTCTGTGTACTCTGTGTATGAGCCATTGATTAAATTTGGTTTTACTTAAGAATCTATATGCATTGTTTTACTTCACAGGTTTGAAGCTTACAATGGATACACACAGTCCCTTTCTCAGGAAAATCACAGAGATCATGCATGATAAAAACAGAGGGGAAAAATTGTTGGGTAAATAGGAAGAAATGTAGAGATAGATGGAGAATAGTTGTTGGGAGAATTGTTCTAAAAACATAGAGGTAAATGGAGAAGGGTTGTTGGGAGAAAATTTCCAAAAACACAGAGGTAAATGGAGAACAGTTGTTGGGTGAATTGTTCCAAAAATGCAGAGGTAAATGTAGCTTTTTTCCAACACACACAAAGTGCTTTAATGCATAAAAAACACACACATAGTTTTCCAAAGAAAGAAGGGAGGTTTTCCCAAGACACATAGTGTGTTTTTCCAAACCAAATCACAAAGAAAGAAATGTTAATTTCGTTGAGGGAAGAAGGGACAAATTTGTTGGGTAAAATAAGGTTTTCAAGATGGGTGAAATTATCGATGCAAAAGGGAATTCAAGTGAAAACACCAGGAAATGGATTGTTTACCATGATGGGCGAAATGCCTCATTCGTAGAGCCTAGAATGAAAATGCAAGTGCAAGGAAAATTCATAAGGTGGACTTCTCAATTGTTGGGTAAAGGTAGCAACGCAAAGACAATCCACTCCATTTACACCAATCACTGAAAATAAATAAAACAAGCTCACACCTGTGTTGGGATTCACTACGTAAAGAAAATCTCCACAACAAAACCAGACAAGTGATTAAAACAAACATCAAATCATTTGTTATATTCTTCTAGAAATCATATAGACAAAGAAAAAACATGTAGAGATCTTCGAAGAAAAATTACAAAGAAAAATTTGATGCTAAGTTGTTGGGCAAGGAGTGGGGGTGCAGAAAATAAAAGAAATTCCTTTAAGCTAAGATTAACATGAATTCCAGACAATGCCAAGGGACATGCAACGATAAACGAATATGAAATTTCTATGGAATTTGAAATGACCAGGATGATTAAAATTTGGGGGAATGTACATCTTCCAGAACCATTTTTATTCTAAATATATATTACAAACATTGGATGGACCATCTATATTCTAATGACCTCTCACAGAAAAATAAATGCCCGAACCAATGTCCATTCAAAAAAATTTAAAATATTGTACATCTTATATCTTAATACAATACAATACTCAATAAAATATCGTAGCCGATGATGATAATTCAAAGATGTTCTTCCGTGCTTGTGCTCCATTCAGCTCCCCACTTGCAACCATGGAGACTTCACCAGTACCTCCCAACCAATGTCAGGGGTACTCTTCTTTCCCCTTATCCCCCCAGACCGCAAAGGGTCCACGCACACACACAACCATAATCATGTATCTCCCATCTTCCCTCTCAAGGTAGAGCCACCACTCTCTCTCTCAAGCTGGGTATCCCAACGCTCACAAGTAAAACCACTCATAATTTTTTGCAGCATAACCTTACTCATAACCAGTGTGATCCATTCCTCCTCTCAGCCATTTGTTTTATAGAATTCCTTTAGTGACAAATTTCCATTTTCATATTTAATTCTTTTTTTTTAATTTAATTAGGAATTATTCCCCCCATACACTTGTCACTCATTCCCTTAGTTGCACCAATAAATTCACAATTTAATTTAATTAAATGTCAATTTCCCTCACCCATCCTAAAATAGCTCCTAAAATCACTCCTAGTTGTCCCTTTATTCCCTTTATTTCCCATTTATAACTGATGCCTTTATAAAATGAAGTTGAGTTAAAATAGGAATGTTCTCTACTTAGACTAGACTCTAGATACCTTTCTATGCTTACACCTTCTTGTATGCTTTAATCCTTTTTTATTTTAATTTATAATTTGGTATTTACTTGCACAATGTGTATTAAATCACTCTTTAGATTTGTTTTATTTTTTTATTAATTTCTTAAATTGATTTACTTCACCCCTCATTATTTAATTTATAAAATTAGTTTTTAGTCTTCTCACTTGTCTTAGACTTAGGCTTAGTTACATTTTCATTTGCACGAGCTTAGACCCTTAGGGATTATACTTAATAAATTCATTCTTTAGTTAATTAAATAATCAATTAATTAATTCGGCAAGTGCTCAAGATTTTACAAGGTTTAACATTCGCTCAAAGTTTTCTAGGCCACCTAGATCCATTGAATCACATTTTTAATTAAATCGGCATGCCCTTCAAGATGCACTCTATGCTCCAAGGGTGTCTCTCACCTTTGATTCAAATTTTAATTATGCGGCATGCCCTTCAAGACACACTCTGTTCTCCAAGGGTGCCACTCTCCTTTGACTGGTTTTGGAAGTTGTACAACCCTTGGATTCAATACTCCATTCAGACGACCTTGCGAGAGACTAAAGGATTCTAAGGAATAAGGTCCCTGCCTTATTGCATGCCCCTTAGAATCTTCGTGAGCGATTGTCTCAGTCTGCCCTCAAAACATCGTGGATCTCTTGAACTAGGTAATCGTTAACCTAGAATTTGATCCATGACGAGAGTGCTAGTAAGTTGTGACAGGGATGCTACCACACCTCTCTCTCAATATCTGGTTTTTGTGCATGGCCCCTTTACTCCTTATGTGAGTCATATTAGCAAGAAATCGTCAGCCTACATCCATCAATGAAACATTGTCAAAGATTCATAAATAACATCATACTATAATCGATCATACCTCACATATACATAAATGAAATACTCAAACCAATACAATCCACTCCCTGACTCGATCAAGAGTCCAAGGAGGTCCATTGATGCCATCAGTGTAACATCCTCAAAATTTAGAAAAATCAATTTTGTGTTGAATTTTGAAATAAATTTCCGTTTTTAGAAAATTCGGATTTGGAAATTATGTTCCATATATGGAAAATCCAAATTTGGAATTTTTTTATGTAATTAATTATTTGATGAATGTTGGGAAATATTTGAATTGCCCAACTGTCCTCTTTTATTGGACACATGTATGAGACAAACTTTTAATAAAATTAATGATGGAAGACAAATGGAACAACCAGGTTAAAAATAATTGATCGTGACTCCATGAGTGGGGAACAGGTTTGAGTTACCTCAGGAATTATTTGTACAAGTGGCAGAAGTTGAATTGGACCACTATCAACCCCTAAAAATCAGGGATTTGTAAAGCTTCAAATTTCCCCAACGAGGGAAAGGAATCAAAGACCTAGGCACAAGATTATATACAACATATGTGGGAGGGATGATGATTATTAGTATGTTGGGAAATAATTGAGAATTGGTTGTTGTTATGAGCACTTGTAGTCTGAGGAAAGACATATTTTGATCTGTTGATAGTGACTATAGCTGACGAGGATAATTCAATTCACCCTTATGGACTCTTGGTCAGGCTAGGGGGTGATCAGGACAAGTGATTGTGGTTGTTATGTTCTACGATTGGGTGGAAGGTGGTTATTCCTTTTATTTTCTAGCATCAACTTATTCATATATGTATCTCAACTATGAATTTCATTATTGATGTTATATTTTATGGCTTGCTACACTATAACACTATTGGTAATAATGTCTATCTGAAATATGATTGTTATATATATACATTTGGCTATATATAGGTATACATATAGAAATAAATAACAAACTATGTGTATATTCCTATTGGCTATTATGAATCTATATTTTGATTTCTGATCGAATCTCTACATGATTAAATATTGCAAAAAATAAAGAAAATTAGACTATATTGTTAATATGCTACTATCATGGTTAGAATAAGTGGAAAGAATAAAAGTCCAAGTACATTGTTTATTCACATCTATTACTCAAAAATATTGTTGATACAATAGACTTCATACTATCTTGCAAAAGTAACTATTAAAGTCAATAGGTCTTTATCCAAACATTACAATTGGGGCACCATAGGACCCAAGAGTTCCATAAACTTTGTCTTTTCTAAAAACATAACTCTTTATCTAAGTAAACTTAAATGTAAACGGACTACATAAAAATTTCCGCAAATTCTCGCAAGGACTAGTGGAATAAGATGGAACCCAGATACCTTTTACGGACAGGTGGAGTGCCTCGCCAAGTGTATGGGATGCCTCCAAAACATGTAATAGACAAATAAATGATAGTTAGTAAATTATTACAATATGAAAGTATTAAATTTTCAACAAAGTAAAGAATAAAAATTACTTAACTTGGATTTCGATGTTGAAAGAGGCATCCTTGCCAACTTGCAAAGCAACAATCCAATACAGAGGAGGGAAGTGGGTGCGTTGTTCACCTGATGCGTTCCCTCACAAGACAAAAGGGACCCATAATTAGTGTATATAGTTGTCAAAATATTAACAATTGCGCAAGCAGAAACATAAGTAAAATATTTCATTTAAGAACAAAAATCTTGATAACCTGTAGGAATTAAATGGATAAAGTGAAATGATTTATAAAGTGAAATTGATACCCGCATAAATGAATTATAATAAATAGAGAATGATACTTTGGAAGGAGGTATTAAATAACTTACATATGGCCAAAATACTGTGAGATAATCATTTTAAGCAGAGCCCCTTTATGACACAGGTCGACAAGCGAATTTTAACAAATTCTACAATTATTATTCCAAAGAGAGGGTACATGAGAAACCCATACTATAACAAATTAATCAAACATAGAACGATTATTCAATACATGGTGATTTCTAACAAAGGTAAACGATAACACAATATACATAAATTTAACAAGAAGATAAAGTGGGATACGACTCTGTGTGAGTCTTTTCTTTTATTCACAAGGAACGACTTAAATATTTGTGGGCTCGGCCCCATAGAGACAAGGTATCCAATGCATGCAATTAAGAGGCCCCTTCATGATTGAATTCATGAATCATATTGTTTAAATAAAACAAGGATCTACAATGGGTCTCTATTGACTGGTCACAAGGTTTTATTAAGTAACCAAACAAATTTGTCCTCCCGACAGAGATACCCTTTGTTCTTTCAAATTGATGAACTTAATCCATTTTGAAGAACATCCTTACCTTTCAACAATCAAGAGTGTTTTTACCTCATAAAATTACAAATTAGTTGTTGGATTACTGAAAGGGGGGGTGAATCAATAATAACGTAATTATAATCCTTTTTCTTCAAATGTTATATCAATGTAGAATTATTATCCAATAATGAGTAGTAATAAATAAACAATCACACACATGAACAGTACACCAGTGTTTTACATGAAAACCCAAATCTGGAGAAAACCACAGAATGATTTTTCTTATATGTATTGAAGAATTACATTCATTGGAAGCACCAACTTCCTTTGTTTTCAGCTACAACTGGAAGGAGGCTCCAACCTCCTAGTTTCTCAGGCTACAACCTGAGGGAAGCTCCAACTCCCCAAATATCTAGCTACAACCAAAAGGAGGCTACAACCCCCATTGTTCTCTGGCTACAACCAGAAGGTGGCTACAACCACCTGTCCTTGCCCTGTCCTACCACCCTGAAGTAGAAGTAGAATGATGGAACCACTGTCACACTATCACTGTGAGATATATTGCTATAAACTTGTACCAATAAGTCTGAACCATGCATCAACCAGTACCACAACTTGTAATCAACCTGTACCATAAAGAAGTGCATCAACCATGCACCAACCTGTAATCAACCTGTACCATAAACAATTGCATCAACCATGCACCAACCTATAATCAACCTGTACCATAAACAAGTGCATCAACCATGCACCAACCTGTAATCAACCTGTACCATAACCAA
>ML803132.1:187182-206595 GCA_009831015.1 Picea engelmannii
CTTATTTTAGGGTTGGGTCCACTTCTAATTTCTCCATTAAAATTATTATTGAAATAATTTATTTTGTATTCACTTTGAATTATAATACACTCATCACTTCACTTTATTATTTACCTTTAAAATCTCTTAAACCACTTTGATTATTTTGACCTTTTGGGGCTTCTAGATGACATATGAGGGTCCTCCAACTTCGTAAGGCCATAACTCTCAAACCATGAGGAATTATGTGATGTTATACATACCACTAAAAATGGCATGACATGTAATATCCATAAAGAATAGTATTATCTGAAAATATATCATAATTCATACCGTTACCTATCAAACAAACTTGGGTCCATTACCCAAACCTGGGGTCTCCAACTTCTCATGGCCATAAATCTCTAACCGTGAGGAATTATGTGACATTCCACATACCACTGGAAATGACATGACAAGAACTATCCATATAGGATATTTTCCCTAAAAAATTCACTTTCCTTCATCTCATTATTCCACAATTAAGCATGGGTTCTCTTACTCCACAAAGTGTCTTCCTGTGAGGGCTTTCACCATAAGGGGACCACTTTGGAGTTCATCCATATTTACTTCTTATCAACCATGAAGAAACAATAATGAATCGTATTTACATCAAACACTATTGGGTCCAATACCCAAACCTTTGTGCTATGGGTCTTTCTTCAATGGTTGACATCAATGACAACCAACCTTAATCAACAGTAGTTACTTTACAGAATGTAAGTTAAGCAATGGTGTGGTTGAATGAAGGGATGGGTATGGAACTAATAGGTAAGTTTGAATCAATCACTGCCCATTACGTAGTAAGTTATCACTTACAGTGAGCTATATTTACAGGAACTCGGGACTACGTCATTGTACAGACCTAAAAACAAACCAAAAACTTACAAGGGTTTTGGGTTTCCAACCATGAGTGAACTGAGAGTAACCCAAAGGTTTACAATCTGGAAGACCGACAATTTTGTAAAGGAATCACAAAACCTGAGCAGGGTGTTGGACTGTGTAAAGGACCTTGGAAAACATAGTAACATTATAATAGAATGAGATATGGAACACAGTGTCATAATAATAGAACGAGACTTGGAAACTTACACAACGAACCCTTCAAAATGATATCGACATAACATAGAGTGGGGTATATAAATGCAATCATACAGAGCTTGACCCAATATGGTAAAGTATTACTTACATATCGAAATACAATATACAAAGCTCGATCCATCACGGTAAAACATTTCTTATATATATGTAAGTGCATTATACAGAACTCAAACCAACACAATAAATATATTGCACACCATGGAAATGCATGATAAAAAACTTGACCCAACAAAGTAAACGTATTGTACACCCATGGAAATACATTATACATAGCTCGACCAACACAAAATTATAATGTAAAGAAATTCACATTTTAAATCGAGATTCAAGACTAAGAACTCTCGTCGGACAGAGAGTACGCATACATCAAGCTTTGGTTAAATCGTATTAAAAAGAGGAATGTATTCTCCCAAACACAAATGCAAAACCCTATTGAACCAACAAGTATGGAATGTGATACATAGAGGGAAGAATCTTACCATATACAAGCTGAGGGTAAGTTTGAAAGACAATGACCTCCATATTTCAAAGGAAACTGATTAAATCCCTTGACATCATTCCTATCTAGAGAGATGAGAAGATTATCAAAGGAAGTGTCCATCCCATGACCACCATGACACTACCACAATCTCTTAACCCTACTATCATAGAGAAAAACACAAAGAAAACAAAATTTGAATGAAACAAATGCAAGGGTAATGGCACTTTGTGCCTCTCGATAGTGAAGAAGGATGGAGTGTATGCCAACCTCTCACTTCCATGTGAATTTAGTTGATGTAGAAAGCCCGCAGTGGCTCTTCCCTGCAAAAACGTCTGACCTGGAACAAAGGTGACCTACAACCATTAATGGATAAAACCAACTTAAATCCCAAGGCTAGGATTCGACTGTCTGATGATTGGTTCGTTAATTCTTATCGAATTGTGTACAGTCTAAAAGTTATGGTTGATGCAGACCAGGGTTATAGGTAAACAGGGCTTCAACTATATGTCATTAACTCTAATTTTTAATTCAACATGTAGAAACACTTTGGAACCTCACCAAACTCCTAGCGCGAAAGTTAGGACCTAGGCCCATTCTCATTATACACTAGTGTTAATGTATGAATTACATAAAGTATAGTTAGATTATGGTGTATAGTTTTTGTATTTTATAAGTTCCTTTTGTTATATCTCTAGGAATTATACGAGTTGTATTTTATAAGTGCCTTGTGTTATGTTTAATAATATAGCTAGGACTTATATGAGTGGATTTCACTGGTTAGGCCTAGACTATGGACCATGACAGGCCTAACCACTATTATATTAAGAATTACATTAATAATGTTAGTAGCAATGCCTAGTGGAAAAAATTGTATGGACCTTAAGATCCCTTGCACACCATTTAGAAGGAGTTGTGACTTTTCCAGGTATATATATATTAACTGGTTTAGGACTTAATTATTCATTGTCTCACCACATTTGTCATGAGATTTTAGACGATAGTGTTCCCCTTTAAAAAAAAATTTGTTTAACTCAAATTTGGGGTACATTACATATGGTATCAGAGTTGTAGGTTAAAGTTCTTGGACCTCAGGGAAGCACCAAATTTCACTTTTTTTTTGTTTCCTTGAAGAAAATCTAACAAACACATTTACTGTTACAAACATAAAAGCAATTTGTCTATTGTGAAAATGTCATCACATAAGGAAGAAGGAAAAAAAACTGAAGGGAATCCAAATCAAGAGCTTCCTGGAGACCCAGAGGATAACATTGAAGGAAGTTGAACCACCCAAGTTTTGGAAACAATGAAAAACCTTATCATGGAATTACAAGTGTTTAAAGAAGATAACAAGAAATCAAAGAAAGCACAGGAAGACCAGCAAGAAATAAACGAAATGTTACTATGCAGTACAATAACGAAGAAGAGTCCTGAAGAAAATGAAAAAGAGGAAGAGGTCAACAAAAAGTTCTCTAAGAACTCTGGTCATGAAACAAAAAAAGAAGACAATTCTTCCAAAGACACACACTTGACAGAAAACAAAGCATCTATAGGAAGAAAAATAAAACAAGTGGATCACCTAGAAGGTGAATTTGTAATGACCCCCGTCGTTACGACCACATGTGACGCAAGCAAGTGAAATTGTTTTTTGTTTGTTTTAAGCAGGAAGGAAATCAACGACAAAAATTAACCAACACAACTTGACGACGAACACAACTTACACATTCAGGCAATAGAAAACAACGATCTAGCATAATAACACATCATGCAACTGGACAAAACATGTGATAGTCAATAGGAAGATAAAATGGCTACCCACCCAACATGAGCAAGACCACACCTACAAGCTAAGGGACAAAATCAACAACTTGACAATTGGCTTCGATGACCAGTAACTAGAAACCTGTACGACATGCAAAACC
Organism: Picea engelmannii; assembly: GCA_009831015.1. Taxonomy (NCBI): domain Eukaryota; kingdom Viridiplantae; phylum Streptophyta; class Pinopsida; order Pinales; family Pinaceae; genus Picea; species Picea engelmannii. The sequence goes on from ML803132.1 coordinate 190,702, forward strand.
AACCGCATTAAGGCGTTACAGAACCAAGTACCAACATCAAATACAATGAGCAATGCCCACATCGGGAAGCACAAGACTCTGGCTAGGTTATCATTCACATATATCCATCAGGGCATGCAATGATCCCCTCATCATGAATCATGCCGTCACAAAGCGATAGGCGTGACAACAACCATGGCGGAACATAACATATCTATACCTTTAACCCAAGATAATTCACTCACACTAGGAGACCAAAATATCTATGAGTGAATACATGAAGACTATACCCAAGCACCCAAGCAACAAGTCGACAAGACGCAAGGTGAACAACACTCAAAACTAAATTGCGCAGCTCATCGAAGGATGTCTGGTTCCTACAATGCAAACATGTGTGGTGAAACAACTAAGACCAACCACCATTTCAACTCGACTTAAGGCTCAAGGAACATAGAACCAATTAATTGTTAAACTATTAATTGTTTTAGGTAATAAAACTATTAATCCCTCAACCATTAATCTGGCGCAAGATATTAAACTATTACGCCAATAAACCATTAAATTCTAAGTTAGAGACTCAAAAATCAAACATTCCTAGAAAGATGATCCTAAAGTGTGAACCCATTGAACCTGTCTGTAGCAATGAAATTACATATATATCATATCATCCCATGTCCATGAAATTTTTATTATTTAAAATCTATATTCTTGGTAATGTTCGCTATCTTCTACAACATTTTACAATAGTATCAAAAGAATATAAATCCATGGTTCATGCACTTAATCATATCAGTTTTCATCTTGGAGTATTGAGATAATCCAGGTCCCTCGAGCCAATCCAAAACCAACTTTTAATAGTTCGTTAACTTTCGTTGCACATCCCTTTTATAACCACTAACATAAATTTATCTTAATCCTAATCTATCGCTAACTAGCATAGAATTATCTAATATTCCAGCTATCTAGAAGTATATGACATCGCTCTCTATTAATCATTAATCTTCAAATCGTTGTCATACATAACAACAAATGATAAAAATGCAGTCATACAATGTTAAACATGTTGTCCATTAAATATATGTGAGATTGTTGTATATTAAATATATGATAAGGCTATCTATCAGATATATGATATGGATGTTTATTAAAGGTATGATATCACTGATTATTAATGATGGTATTGTTGTCCAAAATATTTATACACACATTTATTGCAATTCTATTGCAATTACACGCACATTATTATTAAATTCGTGGCCAAGAATCTACACGAAGCAACTGATACCTGTCTCTAAAAACGTTATCTATTAAATATAACACATTGTCTATTAATGATAAACGCGTTGTCTATTAATCATAAACATGTTGTCTATTAAATATATGTGATAGTGTTGTCTATTCAACATGTGGAAATAAAGTTGTTTATTCAAAAACTACCAATGTGATAAAACGCAGTCAAAATATCACTGTCAACAAATTAAATCACTACCCATTCATAAAGTTGTCTAGTAAAGATATGGTTGGGTAAAGACGGGGAAAATCCCTGTGTAAAAATGCCAAGAATTTCGCCCAGGGGCGCTACCTTAGTTGGGAAAAAACGCCATGAAAAACACAGACATACATTCGCAGAGCATGTAAATTCACAAAGCAGATATAAATTCATAGAGAAGACATGTATAAGTGCCTAGGGAAGACATGCAAATTCATTGTCCTTCAATAATGTAATAATGTTGTCTAAACACTACAAAATGTGTTGTCTAAAAATTTCAAAAATTGTTGAGTAAGTATTACAAAATCGTTGTCTAAATATTACCAAATTTTTGTTTAAACATTACAAAATTCGTTGTCTAAATATTACCAAAAATCATTGTTTAATAGCAGTCTAATATATATATATATATCATATCATAGTCTATTAAATATATTATATCGTAGAATTAAATATATGATATCGCAGATTTAATATATCACATTGTTGTCATTTAAATATATGAAATCGCAAAGTCAAATAAATGAGATTGCTATCATTTAATATATGAAATCACAGAGTTAAATAAATGATTTTTAATTCCATTAAAATCATATTCTATTCAAATGAAATCGATTCTCAGTGGTAAGTAATATAACACAGAGATTTTACTAATCAAGCGTTGGGTAATATGCCAAGAAATCACAGAGATAATATGCCAAGAAATCGCAAAGATGAATCAACAAACACAGAGACTAATCGATCAGAGATGAATCAAACAAAACTCATAGATACTCAATCATAATAAGGCACAAGACTAATCATTCAGCAATGGATCATTCAAAAATGCATAGATACTCATTCACAAGAAGGTGCAAAGATTACAGATTAATCATAAGAGAAAAAGACAGAGATAAGTAAGGGATAGATAGCAGTGAAATTGTTTCCTTCACTTATTATCTATGCATAGGAAAGTAGGTCATTTGAATCTATAAGTATTTAAACACTGTAGTGACGACTGTCGATTCGGCTCCTGTCTGACTTCTTAGGCATGGACTAATAACTTGAAGGATAAGGGACAAAAGATAAAAACACAATCTGCATCCAAATCTTCTCTGTGGAGAAGCAGTAATGAAATAAAAGTGCAATCAAGGAATAAAGAAAACGTAGGTAAGAGATACAATAACACAGACAAGGTTGGAGTCTGGGGCTCATTTTGGCCACATGCAAAGAGACAATGACTCATAAATAAAGGGTACAGTGGATAGAAAAAGTTCTTACTAAATAAATCAAGCGACAAGGGGATTACAAATACCGTAGGAAAGCATGTACAAGAAATCTCGTGGCAATGAAATCTTCAATAGAGCACAGAAAAATAAACATCTATAAATTAAATTTCATTGCAAGTAACAAATTTAACAGGTGTACCTTAGCCAAATGCAAAGGCACCGAAGTTGTTTTCCTGCACACGCCCCTTCCAACTCCCGCTTTCCAACCGTTGTGACCTCACCGGTACCTCCCATCCAATGCTAGGAGTACTCTTCTTCCCCCTGATCCCCTCGAGCTACAAAGGGGCCATGCACACAATACCAGAGAATGCTAGTGCCTAGCTCGCCTTGCAATGTCGAGCTACCACTCGTTACTTGAGATGGGTATCCCAACTCCCATAAGAGAAAGTTCAGTCAAGACAAAATTCAGCAGCATAACTTTACACAAAAATATGAGATCCATACTCCTCCTCCATCCTTTTTATAGAGTTTTTAAGTAATTAGTTTCCCAAATTCTCATTAAATTCCTTTTTCAGTTAATTAATTTCGAAAAAACATCCCCTGTACACATGTCACCCAATCCCCTAGTTGAACCAGAAAATCAATTTTATTAATTAATTAATATTCTTATTTCCCTCATCCATCTAAGAGCATTCCTAAAAACTCTCCTCAGTGGCCCAAAATTCCCTTACACTTCTTCAATGACTTATGCCTTACTTGATTCCTAGTTGAGTTCATAATTAGAAAGTTCCAAAGGCAATATTCCTTACTAAGTTAGACATTCAATATTTTCTTTACGTTTTCCCTTTTCCTTAAGTTTCCTATTTCTTTTAAGTTCCCCCCCTTTTTCCTTTTTATCTAAAAATCAATTTAACAAGTGTATATAAAGAAACCATTTACCCTTTTTTCCTTTTAATTAAAAATTAATTTAGCAAGTGTAGATAAAAAAAACAACCATTTACCCTCTTTTCTTTTTAACTAAAAATTAAATTAGCAAATGTAGATAAAACAACCATTACCCCTTTTTTAAAATTTAATCCTCCATTATGATTTTTACTTTAATAAATAAGTTTGAATTTCTTACCCCCTTCTTGTTACATGTTTATTTATTAATTTATTTATTTTTACCAGAAGTTCTACTTAGATCTAGGTTTTAATTTCACTAGGATGGGTGACATTTTTTTATTAGGGAAAATTGTTTTTAAACCTTACTTATCACATCATTTATTTTAAGGCTGACTAGGTTTATTCACTTACCAGTTAAAATTGCGATGTTCCCTTCACGACACACTATGTGCTCCAAGGGTGCCACTCGCTTCTTTCTATTTTCCTTGCACGACATGCCCTTCAGGACGCACTACGTGCTCCAAGGGTGCCACTTTCCTCTTTCCATTTTCCTTGCGCGACGTGCTCTTCAGGATGCACTATGCGCTCCAAGGGTGCCACTCACCTCTTGACTGAGTTTGGTAGACGTCAAACCCATGGAGTCAATACTCTGCTAGGTGATCTTGTGGGAGACTAAGGGAGTCTAAGGAATAAGGCCCCCGCCTTATTGCACACCCCTTAGAATCATCATGAGCGACTGTCACAGTCTTCCCTGATGGCATCGTGGGTCTTCTCGAAGTAGGTAATTGTTAACCTACAATTTGAGCCAAGACGGGAGTTTTAGTAGGTTGTGGTAGGGTTGTTTCCACACCTCTCCCTCAAGTCTCTGGTTGTTGTGTGTGACCCCTCTACTCCACATGTGAGTCTGGTTGGAAAGATATCATCAATCTGCATCCATCAATGAATCATGTTAGCAATAATAATCAATCATCATAACATCTAATCATATGTACATATTCCACATCAACAATAATCAAACCCAACAGTCCACTCTCTGACTTGATCTAGAGTCCAAGGGGTTTCATCGATGCCTCTGCATCCTCAATGTCCAAAGTCCTGCACACTCAGGAGAACCTAGTCAATAGCACCTGTCTATATAAATCCAACAAAATGACATTTCATCAAATCCATAATATCTCATAATCATAGTCAAAACTACCATTAGTATAATAACCCGGATCACTTGCAAGCAAGTGTCCTCAAAGAATAAGTTTGTTCAGTGCACAAAATATCGGGATGTTACAAACACCCCCTCTTGGTCTAAACTTCGTCAGAAGTTTCACAGTATAAAAGTGCTTAAATAAAGTCTGTCACAGTATCATAAGTCTATCTAAAAAAAAAAAATGGAAACTTTTGATGCATATCATATGCATCCTCCCAGGTCGCTGAGTGTGGACTATAGTTGTCCCATTGTACCTTGACCTGATCTACTGTTCAACGCTGTAGTTGTAAAATGTGATGGTCTAGGATGTGGATTGGCTCTGCTGTGAGAGAACCCTCATCAGATACTTGCAAAAAACTCATGTCAATAACATGTGTAGGATCACCAATATAATGTCTCAAAATAGATACATGAAAAACATCGTGCATACGCCTCAAAGAATCAGGCAAGGCTAGTCGATAGGCCACGGGCCCCTTTCTTTCCATAATCTCAAAAGGTCTCACCAACCTAGGAGAGAGTTTAGAACCCCTTCCAAACTTGATCGAACTCTTATGCAGTTTCACCCGCATAAAGACTCGATTAACAACTTTGTAACTACGGTCGACAAGATGCATATCGGGATAAATCTTCTCGTGATCCTGCACTTCCTTGATCCTTTGTATTATTGTTTTCATTTGATATTCCATTTCTTGGATCACTTCTGGTCCCACCAGGACCCTATCCTCAAGATGATCCCAACTCAAGGCATCCGACACGGTCGCCCATAAAGAAAATGAAATGCGCCATCTTAATGGTGCTTTGATCAATTTTGTTATATGCAAATTATACCAATGGCAACAATTCCTCCCAATGCTTATGTTGGTCCATCACCTACATGCACAACATGTCCTCCAAGATTTGTTTTGTTCATTCTGTCTTCTCGTCTGTCTCCAGGTGATACGCGGTACTAAATTTAAGTTGGGTTCCCAAGGCCTCTTGGAAACTAGTCCAAAATTGTTCAGTAAACACCGATCCTCGGTCATATATAATCCTCTTAAGCATGCCATGCAACCTCACAATCTCACTGATGAAAACTCTAGCTATGTCAGGTGCCTGATACATCGTATGCATAGGAATAAAATGAACACTCTCGTGAGAGTATCGACTACCAAAAAAATTGATTTGTGTCTCCTTGTCATCAGTGGCAATCCAACAATGAAATCCATTGAAATGACCTCCCATTTTGATTCAAAAATCGTGTGTGGTTGTAGTGATCTTGCCGGATGTCTATCTTCAGCCTTCACCTGCTGACATTCTAGACATCTAGCCACGTGGTTGACTATGTATGGATTCATTCCTTTCTATAAGAATAAGGGTTTAAGGTCTTCCCTCATCTTCGTGACTCTAGGATGAGCCATGTACACTGATCTGCGAGCCTTGTTTAGGATCAAACTCCTCAACTCATCGTTGGGTGGTACGTAAATTCAAATTTTAAATCTCAATAATTTGTCATTGTCCATAGTAAATCCTTCAAATCTTGGTACCATCATTGTGGTTTGTCCAATAAAATCCTTGACCTCTTTTTACCAGTCATCATCACGTTGTAAAGTGATAATATTTTCATGTAGATTCATCTGAAGAGGAATCACCGAAAAGATGTGTGGTTTCCAAATCAACGCATCCAACACTCTATTCACTGTTCCTTTTATGTAAGTAATCTTGAAATTGTACTTGCTATGAAATTCCAAGCAATGTCGTTGTAACGCGTTCAAGTTTCTTTGCATAAAAATGTGTTGTAGTCCACAGTGGTCCATTTTTAGTTCAAATTTTCATCGAATAAGGTAGTGTCTCCAAACTCTCAAGGAATAAACAATGGCTAACAAATCCCAATCGTCCGTCGCATAGTTCTCCTCATGCCTTCTCAACTTCCTTGAGATGTAAGCGATCACTCGACCATCTTGCATCATGACTCTGCCTAAGCCTTCCTTGGATGCGTCAGTGCATACCAAGAAGTCCATGTCCATGTCAGAGACCTTTAGTACTGGTGTTTTTTTCAAAAAATCCTTGAGCCTCCAAAATGATTCTGTGCATTTCTTAGTCCAAGCAAACTTCTTGTTCATCTTATGCAATTTTGTAATCGGATTTTCTATCTTCGAAAATCCCTCGATGAACCGTCGATAGTATCCTGCTAAACCCATGAAGCTATGCACTTCTAGTACATTATGTTGATATGATGGTAGTTGGGGGAGGTATTTGCCTCGACATGTAAACCTAACGAGAATAGAATATTCTGAGAAGCAAGAAGAAAACCTAATTGATTGGTTAATAACCCTAGAAGATAAGTCGGCTCAAGGGAATAACTTGTATTAGGTTATTATCCTCCAAGAGAAGAAGTCAACGAAAGGAAATAATATATACTAAAGAATTAGTATCCAGAATGAGAAGTCGGCCCAGGCAGTCTGCCAGATTTAGTATAAATACAGGAGGCTAGTCTTCATTCTGGCAGCCATTCTCAGAACTGCAGAAGCAACACTTCTGCACACTGCAGTTGTCCAGTTTGTGCTCAATTTTGGAAGAGAGATGTCGTTGCAGCTGCTACAGCTAGTAGGTTTCAGTTTTGGCTTGGAGTATCTCTTGGTTACGGTTTGGACTCTTTGATCAGCTCTTTCTTGGTGCGCTATCCTTGGAGAAAGGTGTGTCATCCTTTGTTTGGATATCTAGCCTAGGGTTTGCTTCCATAATGGTTCTCTGTCAAGGTTACGGTGCTCGGAGTGTGGCTTCGTCCTATGGTTGGGTGACAATAGTGATATTGTCTATTGTAAAACGAGCACATTCTAATAGGTTATGGGCCCACAAATCCGTCATTCAGTCTAACCACTAGAAAGGAGCATAGCCCTAAGGATACTAAGCTCCTTGAAGAACTGTCGCAAGGGTTTCTAGCAAGAGTAGTTACCCAATCACTTTCACTAGGGTTACTAGCAGGTGCAGTTGTAGAAACCCTAACCCTCTCTTTGAGGCACCTTAAGTGAATGTATTGACCTAATTTCTATATATACTAGTGTGCCCTAGCCTAGCGCATCTCTTGGTACTCTAAGCAAGCAAAAACGTCAAGTTTGAGTTTTTGGTTAAATCTAGGGTTGACCTAATCAAGGCAACCATGACTTACTCTATGAAGTCAGAAAAAAAAGTTATATGGGTCTTGTAACTTCAGAGCCTGGAAGACAAGGATTGACCTCATCCTTACCAACAATAAAGTGATGGATATGGTGAAAGGAAATATCGTGGAACCAGAGTTTGAAGAAGGAAAAGAGAAGGAACCGCATAACATTGTAGTTATGGAGAAGTTCAAATATAGTGACATCAATGCCATGAGTATCATAGTGGACTCTAGAAAATACCACTTGATACCCTACATATCCCATGTTGACTCATTTAAGAAGATGTATGATGCCCTAACAAACCTCTCCTCAGTCAGAAACATTGGACAAGTAATGAGTCTAAAGAATGAGCTCTGTGACATGAATATGAATGATGATGACAACATAATGTCATACTTTGTGAGGATCTCTTAGTTAAGATATAAACTACAAGCTATTGAAGAGATCATATCAGAGAAGGAACTGAGATCATCTCCATAAGTAAATATAGTACTTGTTGAACAACTGAGAGGGGGGGTGAATCAATTGTTATCATGCTTAAACAATTATGCCTCTTTTAAAATCTTTACAAGGCACTCAGTGATGATCACAATAATGCAGGAAAATAAACAAAGTCACATTCAACATCAGTCACATATATGAGAAACACAGAGATAGATATTTCCCGAGGAAACCCATACAGGGTAAAAACCTCTTTTTCTTTATATGATAAGTATTATCTACATTCTTTACATTATCATACATATGAGAACCAACTCATTGTGAGACTACAACCTATGCTTTTGCAAGCTGCAACTTGTTGAGAGAACCAACTCTCTTTTTTCTCTAGCACCCACTAGAAGGAAGCACCAATTCCCTGGTTTCTCTAGCACCAACTAGAAGGAAGCTACAACTCCCTAGTTTCTCTAGCACCAACTATAAGAAAGCACCAACTCCCTGGTTTCTCTAGCACCAACTAGAAGGAAGCTACAACTCCCTGTGTTCAAGCACCCACTTGAACCTCTGAGGACAAAAGTCCTCCCTAGCACCTCCCTACCACCCTGTTTTATAAATCTTTGCTACTGAAACTCATTATAGTGATATAATGTTCAACAATGGCTTACCAGACTCATCATTGTTCTGCTGCATTTCATTTCTCTGTCTGCCTCACTACCTTCCTGCACGCATGACTTGCGCTGTCTATTCTTCTGCCTTTTATGCTCTGTGTGCCATGTCCATTCACTGCATAGTTCCTCTTCTATTTAATTCATCTTCTGCACTCCCCTCATTCTTCACGCATGAATCACCTTCAACAATGAAAATTACAGCTACACCAACAACAACCCCAACTCTTCTTTGTATCGTGTACTTATAGCTTCTGTGCTACTTGTGCATGCAATGCGCACACTCCCTCTTCCTGCTCACACTGCGTTCATCTCCTCCACATGTCGAGTGTTGTGTCTGATCATCATGGTAACCCTTCAGCTTCTCTGGCAGTTTTCCCACACGTTCAACATCACTGGATGTCATGCTGAGATTCCTCATCCTCTCTGGAAGTTGAGTCTTATTGTCTTCTCTGTGTTAGACGAGCTTATCCTTTCTGTTTTCAGCTACAGACTTCAATCCCCTTCCATCGGTCAATCGCCTGTATCAATAATCCTCAATCCACTGGAAGATGCCTTGAGACTCTTCATCTTATTTGGCGATCACACTCAGTCCTCTTTGAGTCCTCTGGCAGAGATCATCATTTGTTTTAGTTGTTACATTGAGAAGCGCAAAAGTAGCCCTTCAATCTTGTTCAACTTCACCTGAACCATTGGATTAAGAATAAAGAATCTTGTGCCTATTTCTCCATTTCATAATTCGGCATTTCAGGATCCCTGTGATGAAGCTTAGCACCTCTAGCTTATTCCTCTATCTTCCATCGATGTGCCCAATGGCTATGACCACACGCTTATGCATAAAGCGTTTTCGCGATTTCGCATTTCATGAATCTAGAGATGAGGCATATCGACTCTCCAAGTCGTGATCCCCGAAACCTCGAAATGGAGCTTATCTGAACTGACTCCTTCCCTTCTCATGACCACCAGTGGTGACCATAGGCTGTGCCAAAAGGCACTTCATATTTTGCGAGTTTCCACACCATTCTCCGTTGACTCCAAGTCAGCGAAATTCCAATCGCTTGCCACTTGTCCTATGATTCAATGGTTCAGATCTGATCTTGATTCAACAACTCAGATCATATCATGATTTTGGCATTCTTGTGGTTATGTTTCTTGCCTCTCCAAGTCGCGATTCGCGAAACTCCAAAATGGAGTCAGATCAATGGTCCAGATCACACCTTGATTTGATGGCTATGATTAAATCATGATTTCACATATCGTTGTTCCTAAGATGGAGGTTCTCGTCACTCCAAGTCATGATAGGCGAAGCTCTGAGATGGAGCTCAGATCAACAATCCTCATTCTTGGTGATCTGACGGTCCTGATATTTTCATGATCTCGCATCTCATTGATCCTTAGATGGAGATTCTCATCACTCCAAGTTGCGATAGGCAAGACTTCGAGATGGAGCTCAGATCAACGGTCCTCATTCTTGGTGATATGACAGTCCTGATCTTTTAATGATCTCGCATCTCGCTGATCCTTAGATGGAGATTCTCGTCACTCCAAGTCGCGATAGATGAGACTCCAAGATGGAGCTCAGATCAACGGTCCTCGTTCTTGGTGATCTAACGGTCCTGATCTTTTCATGATCTCGCATCTCGCTGATCCTTAGATGGATATTCTCGACACTCCAAGTTGTGATTCACGAAACTATGAAATGGAGTCTTTGACTAGCTCTGATCTTTCGCCACACATCCTCTTGATCCAACGGTCCACGTCTGTCCTTTCTGACATGGTCTTCCATATTCACCTCCTGGATCTGACGACCTAGATCACACCTTGATCTAATGGCTAGGATCATTTTTCCATTTCTCATTTCTCCACTTCTATAGTGAAGTGTTTCGATGCTTCAACTCCACTTCGTGATTTCCCCACTTCGCGATTTCGCCACTTCGGTGGTGAAGTGTTTCAACACTTCAACTCCCGGTATCCGAAATTCTAAAATGGAGTTTACTCTTCCATTATCAATGTGCTACTTATCATGCTAATCTTTTCCATCACTGTTCTTGCCATCAATGAAAATCTTACTCCCAACTGTAAACCTTCCAAAATTAGGAAATATCGTGGAACCAGAGTTTGAAGAAGGAAAAGAGAAGGAACCGCAAAACATTGTAGTTATGGAGAAGTTCAAATATAGTGACATCAATGCCATGAGTATCATAGTGGACTCTAGAAAATACCACTTGATACCCTACATATCCCATGTTGACTCATTTAAGGAGATGTATGATGCCCTAACAAACCTCTCCTCCGTCAGAAACATTGGACAAGTAATGAGTCTGAAGAATGAGCTCTGTGACATGAATATGAATGATGATGACAACATAATGTCGTACTTCATGAGGATATCTTAGTTAAGAGATCAACTACAAGCTATTGAAGAGATCATCTCAGATAAGAAACTGGTAAATATAGTACTCAACGGTATTCCCAAGACATGGGATGCATTTTCCGCAAGTATGAACACAAGGAAAGAGTATCCTACATTCAAATAACTTTGGGCTTGTCGTGCACAAGAAGAATCAAGGATTAGTGAAAAAGAGAAAGCTCAAAAGAAATACGATGATCAATCCTTCACAACAAGATTCAATAATTTCAAGAACAAAAGCAAGTTTGGTTCAAGAAAGAAGCCAAATCAAGAGAAATATATGTCATAAATACAATGCTTCAACTGTCGAAAGTATGGTCACTACAAGAATCATTGTCTCGATCTGAAGAAAAGGAAGGAGACACACGAAGCATCAGTTGTCGAAGAAAAGGAACCTTCAAAGAAGATTAAGTAGGATGAAACATACTTCTTCTTCTAAGACAAGGTAAACAACACTCTTCATAGCTCTTGTACATACCATGTTTTCTGTACATATCTTGCATATCAATTTCCTAGAAGATAACATGTTCAAAGAAAAACTATACTTATGGAAGAACAACAAGATAAGAATTTCTACAAGTCAGTCAATACATATGAAAGAATGAAGTACATCAAAAACCCCTAGTAACAATTCATGTGGAAGTCATTATCATAATCAATCTTGAAAAAACTTAGAATAAGTAAAGATAGAAAGAAGTCAACACTCAGGAGGAAATTGGAAAAAGTTTTGTAGAAGGAAATAAGGATATAGACAGAAGCGTGGACTCTCCTATATGGAGGGAGCCAATTATGTTATCAAAAAAAGAACATGCATTCATGCATGAAGAAAGTATTAGGAGGGATCTAATCCTAAATTATATGATTCATTGAAAATGATGAAGTATATATCCATGGTAGCAACCATGAAAAGAAGCACGTGTTCAATGTGACTTCAGAAGAATTCTTCTTTGAAAAGATGCCTTAAAGTGATCCATGGTTTTCCATCCACATCCATGATCCTATGATGAAAGAAATAAGTTACAATCTTTATAGCATGGAATATAAACATGAAGATCCCAAGAGAGAAAGAAAATACAGAACAACCAATCAGTGTATCGAGAATCACAAGACTACTAGCCTGATATGAACTCACTAAAATCAATCAAGCAAAGGAACTGAAAGTTATGATGAAGAACAGTGTATGGAAGACTTGTGAATGAAAACATTTCAAGATCCAGAACTAAAGGTTCTCCTAGATGGAGGGAGAAGACTATGATGATTTCTTGTAAGCCAAACATACCTCTATATGAGCCAGTATATCATCCACAATATCCATAGGTGTGAGTTTACATGTAGAGCAACCTCAAAGGCTTTGAGGTATACCAGAAAGAGACCCTTGTAGGGAGATGGAAGAAGATATTGTATGGATTCAAACAACTTGGTGTAGAGCCTTCAATACACAACAAAAGCATGGTGAAAAGATTTCTATAACAGAGATATTGTATCAGAATGGTTACTCAGAAATCTAGGATGATAGATTGCTAGTCCATGACAAACTCTCATGATGAAAGAAGAAGTGCCACATGAATATATTCCAGTTTGAGTCTTTCCGCGATGTTATGAGCTAGTAGAAAACAAAGGAGTTGAATTCAACTATGATATACTGCAATGATCGGAGCTATATGAAGCCTTTAGAGAAAACCAGTGTTCTAGAAAGATTGAAGTACATTGAGATCAAGAATTACATTCTCCATGATGAAGTCCAGTAAAGAGAAAGTGGTTCTCCAATATATATCTCCACATATGAGAAGATAAGAAGACATTTTGGTAAATCCTCTGTCCAAGATGAAAGAGTTTGCTTACTCAAGCTAGAGCTCATGGAGACGACTTCCCTATTGAAAAAGGAAGAGATGACTCCCAGGTTGGGAGGGAGCATTGATGTGTTATTGACTTATGGACAGTCATTTTTTCAGTTCAAAAAATTGTCCAGGATGAGAAGTTCCTTTCCAGTTCGGAAAGTGGTTTGACATTTCTGACAGATAGGCATTTTCCAATTTGGAAAATGGTCCATATCAAATGATCATTTTTGTAATGAAAATGGTTCAATGGATTATTGATGTACCATAGATAGTGATTTACCATTGTGGTTAACATGGGGAATGGTCTATGACAGTCTCTCTTCTTGACGGTCACTCTCAGTAGTTGTCAAGAAGACTATTCCATCTTGTCGGGCAGTCATTATTTTGAGGCTCATAGTTGTGCATAGTTTCAAAGAATGGTCCATTTTGGAGTTTGGTGCAGGACAATTATTTCCTTAGGAAATGGTCTAGACAGTAATTCCCTAGGGTAGATTCATTCTCTCCAAGTTTCACTTTGTTTAGTGCCGGAGGAATGGCCCAGATAGGTGAATGGTCCAGGTTCAACAATCAAGGATAGGCATTCCCTAGGGAAGACTCATTCTCTCCAGGTTGCACTCTGTTTACTGGAGGAGGAATGGACCAAGATAGGGAATGGTCCAGGCTCAAAAATCAGGACAATTATTCTTAATTGTGTGAGAAGAATAGTCCAAATAGATCATCATTGATGTTTGACCTTCTGAGGGTAGATGCTTTTCCAAATCTCACAGATGTGAGTGGAAGAATGGCCCAGATGATTCAGTTTATATCATAACAATGTTTTTTGTGCATGTTGATATCAGATGATTGTTATGAAGACTGTATGTCTCTAGAAAGTAGATGTATACTACTGTGGTGGATGTGTTCCACTGATTGTGACTATATGTCACTGATAAAGTACTTATGTTATACTTGGTGTGGTAGTGTACCACTGGATTGTAGTTGCGTACTACTATGGATAGACAAAGTTGTGTTCTATTGAATGATATTGTTCTGATTTCCTTGAATACTATCAACAGTGTGGGAAATGATTATCATCTAGATGGATGATCAATGGAAAAATATTTCCCAAACGAAAAATGGTCTAGGACATTTATTCTTTTAGGAAATATGTCTTGATTAGAAGAATGGCTCTTGTGTCACTCTATGGAGTGAGTGACTTATCCAACATCATGTTTGATTACTCAGATGAAGTATGGTTTCGAGAGATGATGCAGTTGATGACATTGATAGTGATGATGGTGCTCATGATCTAATCATGAGATAGTCTATATGACTATGTTTATGCTACCAGGTAATTGGTATGTTTTTTCTCAAGACCGTTACCTTCAAATACCTCCCTAGCTAGGAGGGAGTGTTGATATTATGGTAGTTGTGGGAGGTATTTACCTCCACATGTAAAACTAACGAGAATAGAATATTTAGGGAAGCAAGAAGAAACCCTAATTGATTGGTTAATAACCCTAGAAGACAAGTTGGCTCAAGGGAATAATTTGTATTAGGTTATTAGCCTCCAAGAGAAGAAGTCGGATAAATGAAATAATATATACTAAATAATTAGTATCCAAAATGAGAAGTCGGCCCAAGAAGTCTGCCAGATTTAGTATAAATGTAGGAGGCCAGTCTTCATTATGGCAGGCATTCTCAGAACTACAGAAGCAACACTTGTGAGCACTACAGTTAGCCAGTTTGTGCGCAAGTTTGGAGGAGAGTTGTCATTGCAGCTGCTACAGCTAGAAGATTTCGGTTTTGGATTGGACTATTTCTTGGTTATGGTTATGACTCTCTGATCAACTCTTTCTTGGTGCACTATCCTTGGAGAAAGGTGCATCACCCTTTGTTTGGCTATCTAGCCTAGGGTTTGCTTCTGAAATGGTTCTTTGTCAAGGTTAAGGTGCTCGGAGGGTGGCTTCGACCTATGGTTGGGTGACAATAGTGATATTTTATATGGTAAAACAAGCACATTCTAACACATTCGTTGGTGCAGTCCATTCCATAATAGCCTCGACCTTTGTTGGATCCACGATGATACCTTCGTCGGAGATGATATGCCCTAAGTAGTGAATCTTCGATTGATAAAACAAGCATTTAGACAATTTTCCATACAATTTGTTCTGTCACATATGCTATAGTACCAAGCGCAAGTGCTCATTATTCTCCTCCAATGTCTGAGAGTAATTCAAAACATCATCAATGAATACTTGGACGAACTTGTCCAAGTATTCGCGGAACACCCCATTCATGAAACTCATAAATACCCCTGGAGCATTCATCAGTCCAAATGGTAAAACAATAAACTCATAAGGTCCAAACTGTAACGACCCTTGATTATAAATTATAATTAATTTAATAATGTAATACTAAAAGATTAGCTAAACTATATTTATTTATTAAAATAACCTTAACTAATTATTTGTTATTAATTAGTTATTCTTGATTATGATTAATTTAAGTATTATTAACTTATTAATCAATATGGTATTAAATAATAGGTGGATAATAAAATGTAATATTAAATTAAGTTACGTATCCCACAAGGGATAACGTATTAAATGAATGAGGATAAAGTAATAAAGGAGGGATAAGGGTATTAACGGCGGGAGGATAA
>ML803132.1:215587-257805 GCA_009831015.1 Picea engelmannii
ATTATTAACTCATTAATCAATATGGTATTAAATAATAGGTGGATAATAAAATGTAATATTAAATTAAGTTACGTATCCCACAAGGGATAACGTATTAAATGAATGAGGATAAAGTAATAAAGGAGGGATAAGGGTATTAACGGTGGGAGGATAAGGAGTAATAAAGGAGTTAGGTAGGGAGTTAATGGGGGAGGAGTGTCGGTGAAGGAGGGACAAGGAATGAAAGGAGTGGGAGGGGAGGATCATTCTACGGGAGTGGAGAAGGATTTTTGGGATCTCTGAGTATTGGAGGGAGAGTGAGAATTTGGGAGTTTGGATTATAGGAGTGCACCGGGGTTGCTGGGGGTTTTGGGCATGAAGGGATAGGATATCTGTTGATATCCTAGGGCTAGGAGCTAACTAGTCGGCAGGGAGGTCGGTTTTGGGTAGTGCTTCCAGAAGTGGGAAGGGAGCAAGCAGTCGGCAAACACAGGTTGATAGCATCAGTTTCAGGTATTTACCAAGATATGCATTGTTTTGTATAAAAATTTGTTAATAAATATTATTATTATGATGAATTTGAATTGCAAATGTGCTAATGAAGTAATTTTTAAAATTTTACTGTTGTGTTGTAATTCAATGGTTGTTTAAATTAATTCCGCCATTACACAAACCTCGTCTTAAAGATGGTCTTAGGGACGTCGTCCTCCTTGATCCATAACTAGTGATACCCTGATCTCAAGTCGATCTTTGAAAAAACTGTCGCGCCTTTCATCTAATCAAACAGATCATCAATCCTTGGAAACAGATACTAATTCTTGATTGTTTCCTTTTTCAATTGATGGTAGTCAATGCAGAGTCTCCATGACCCATCCTTCTTCCGTATGAAAATGACAGGCACACCCCATGGTGAAACACTTGGACGTATAAGTCCTAGGTCCAACAGCTCCTTCAGTTGCATTTTCAACTACTGTAACTCTAGGGTTGACATCCGATAAGGCATTCTTACTATCAGTTCATTTCCCAGTTTTAGGTCTATGGTAAATTCCAATTCCCTCTCTCGAGGCATCCCAAGTAACTCCTCAGGTGTTCTAGACCTTTTGCTACTCCCTTCATGTTTAGTGCTAGGATCACATAAAGCTTACATCCCTTGCACATGCCCTTCCGTAGCTGCAAGGAAGAGATGAGCCTCAAGGAAACTCCCTAGTTCCAACCTACAATCACACGTCTCTATCCCTCATCAATGACCAAGCTCAACCATTTCGTCTTACAATCAAGTATCGCATAATGCGATTCCAACCAGTCCATATTGATCACAATGTCATAAGACCCTAACTTTTTGACGTACAAGTATTCAGGTGTGGAGCATACCGAAGCAACTCCATAAAATGGGCCTCGTACTCGGGCACCATACGACCACCTTATCGCAAGGCATTGAACTCGTTGAGCTAACGCTCAATGAATTCCTTAGATAGTTACCTCTCCCATAACCGTTCCTCAAACAGTTCCCATGACACATCTTCGACTGCTATGTTCAATTGCAGCAGGAGCGTCTTCCACCATAGAAGAGCACTTCCCTTCAGTTGAAAGACTACCATGCAGGCCTTAATGTTGGAGGTATAGTCGCGAAGTGAAAACAACATCTCCATATTCTCCAACCATGCCTCGGTGGTTGCGCCATCTGGGGCACCAGAGAACTTGAGAAATTTGACCTTCTCAATTTCATGGTGAATGCTACCAGTACCACCAACCAGAGCGCGCGGTGGACCCTTAGGGGGTGCTGACACCCTGGCCTCATTTCTATCCAAATGGATGATCAACTGCTCAGGCATCCGCTGAAAGGACCTCATCAGCCCAACCACATCACCCACAACTATATGTTCTTGCCCGACAACATGCTCGTCTCCCTGGGGGTTAGACCCCTCGGGCATGGATGCTACTAGAGGCATTGCACCTCCTCCCCTGGCACCACGTCATGAATTTCTACGGTGTTATCTAATTGTGCTTATCACATGGGAAGGTTAAAGTTTTAATTAGCACTAGGTTAATACTCAAGGGTTTACTATAATGGAAACCATGGCGATCTACAATTGCAGGTTGAACCCGCTCTAATACCATATGTAATGACCCTTGTCATTACGACCACATGAGATGCAAGAAAGTGCAATTTTTTTTTCTGTTTTAAGCAGGAAGGAAATCAATGACAACAATTAACCAACACAACTTGACGAAGAACACAACTTATGCATTCAGGCAGCATACAAAAATGACCCACCATACTAGCACATCATGCAACTGGACGAAACATGCGATAATCAATAGGCGGATAAAATGGCTACCCGCCCGACATGAGCAAGACCATTCCTGCAAGCTAAGGGACAACATCAACAACCCAACAATCGACTTCAACGACCAGTAGCTAGAAACCTCTACGACATGCAAATCCAACCACATTAAGGCCTTACAGAACCAAGTACCAACATCAAATATAATGAACAATGCCCACATTAGGAAGCACAAGACTCTGACCAGGTTATCATTCGCATCTATCCATCAGGGCGCTCAATGATCCCCTCATCAGGAATCATGCCATCACAAGACAATAGGTGTGACAGTAACCATGGCGCAACATAACATATCTAGACCTTTAACCCAAGCTAGATCCCTCACGCTAGGAGATTGAAATATCTGTCAGTGAACACACGAAGACTATACCCAAGCACCCAAGCAACAAGTCGACAAGACGCAAGGTGACAACACTCAAAACTAAATTGCGCAGTTGATCGAAGGATGTCCAATTCCTACAACGCAAACATGTGTGGTGAAACAACCATGACCAACCATCATTTCAATTCGATCTAAGGCTCAAGGTGCATAGAACCAATTAACTATTAAACTATTAATCATTTTATCTAACAAAACTATTAATCCCTCAACCATTAATCTGACGCAAGATATTTAACTAATACGCGAATAAAACATTAACTTCTAAGTTAGAGACTCATCAAACATTCCTAGAAAGATTATCCTAAAGTGTGAACCCATTGAACCTGTTTGTAGCAATGAACTTACATCTATAGCATATCATCCCAAGTCCATGAAATTTTTATCATTTAAAATATATATTCTTGGTAATGTTCACTATCTTCTACAACATTTTACAATAGTATCAAAAGAATATAAATCCATGGTTCATGCACTTAATCATATCAGTTTTCATCTCGGAGTATTGAGATAATCCAGGTCTCTCGAGCCAATCCTAAACCAACTTTTAATAGTCTATTAGGTTTTGTTTCACATCCCTTTTATAACCACTAACATAGATTTATCTTAATCCTAATCTATCACTAACTAGCATAGAGTTATCTAATAGTCCGACTGTCTAGAACTATATTACATCGCTATCTATTAATCATTAATCTTCAAATCGTTGTCATACACAACAACAAATGATAAAAACGCAGTCATACAATGTTAAACACGATGTCCAATAAATATATGTGATATTTTTGTATATTAAATATATGCTAAGGCTGTCTATTAGATTTAAAGGTATGATATCGTTGATTATTAATCATGATATTGTTGTCCAAAATCTTTATACACACATTTCTTGCAATTCTATTGCAATTAAACACACATTTATTATTAAATTCATGGTCAAGAATCTATACGCAGCAACCAATACCTCTCTCTAATCACACTGTCTATTAAATATAACACATTGTCTATTAATGATAATCACATTGTCTATTAGTGATAAAAACATTGTCTGTTAAATATATTTGACAGTGTTGTCTGTTCAACACGTGGAAATAAAGTTGTCTATTCAAAAACTGTCTATGTGATAAAATGCAGTCAAAATATTTATTGTCAACATATTAAATCACTACCCATTCATAAAGATGTCTAGTAAAGATATGGCTGGGTAAAGACGGGGAAAATCCCTGTGTAAAAAATCCAAGATGTTTTCCCGAGGGCGCTACCTTATCTAGGAAAAAACACCATGAAAAACGCAGACATACATTCACAAAGAATGTAAATTCACAGAGTAGATATAAATTCGCAGAGAAGACATGTATAAATTCGTAGGGTAGACATGTAAATTCTCTATCCTTCAATAATGTAATAACGTTGTCCAAACACTACAAAATTCGTTGTCTAAAAATTACGAAAATTGTTGAGTAAGTATTACAAAATCGTTGTCTAAATATTACCAAATCACTGTTTAAACATTACAAAATTCGTTGTCTAAATATTACCAAATCACTGTTTAAACATTACAAAATTCGTTGTCTAAATATTACCAAAAGGCATTGTTTAATAGCAGTCTAATATATATATGATACCACAATCTATTAAATATATTATATCGTTGAGTTGAATAGATTATATTGTTGTCATTTAAATATATGATATCGCATAATTAATACATGACATTGTTTTCATTTAAATATATGATATCACATAATTAATACATGACATTGTTGTCACTTAAATATATGAAATCATAGAGTCAAATAAATGAGATTGTTGTCATTTAATATATGAAATCGTAGAGTTAAACAAATTATTTTTTATGACATTCAAATCATATGTTATTCAAATGAAATCGATTCTCAGTGGTAAGTAATATAATGCAGAGATTTTACCAATCAAGTGTTGGGTAATATGATAATAAATCGTAGAGATAATATGCCAAGAAATCACAGAGATGAATCTATCAGAGATGAATCAACAAATGCAGAGACTAATCGATCAGAGATGAATCAAACAAAACACAGAGATACTCAATCACAAGAAGGCACAAGACTAATCAGTCAACAATGGATCGTTCAAAAATGCACAGATACTCATTCACAAGAAGGTGCAAAGATTAGACATTAATCATAAGAGAAAAACACAGAGATAAGTAAGGGATATATAGATGGGAAAAATTTATCCTTCACTTATCATCCATGCATAGGAAAACATGGAATTTGAATCTATAAGTCTTTAAACACTGGAGTGATGATCGTTGATTCAACTCTTGACCGACTGCTCAAGCACATAATAATAACTTGAAGGATAAGGGACAGAAGATAAAAACACAATCTGCATTTAGATCTTCTCCATGGAGAAGTAGTAATGATATAAAAGCACAATCAAGGAATAAAGAAAACGTAGGCAGGAGATACAATAACATAGACAAGGTTGGAGTTTGGGGCTCATTCTGGCCACACGCAAAGAGAAAATGACTCATAAATAAATGGTACATTGGATAGAAAGGGTTCTTACTGAATAAATCAAGTGAAAAGGGGATTACAAATACCGTAGGAAAGCATGTGCAAGAAATCTCGTGGCAATGAAATCTTCAACCAAGCACACAAAAATAAACATGTGTAAATTAAATTTCAATATAGGTAACAAATTTAACGGGCGTACCTTAGCCAAATGTGAAGGCATCGAAGTTGTTGTCTCGCGCACGCTCCATCTAGCTCTCTCTTTTGAACCGATGTGACCTCACCGGTACCTCCCAACCAATGCTAGGGGTACCCTTCTTCCCCCTGAGCCCCCCGAGCCGCCAAGGGCCACACACACAATACCAGAGAACGATAACGCCCATATCAGCTCGCAAGGTCGAGCTACAACTCATTACTCGAGATGGGTATCCAAACTTCCACAAGAGAAATTTTAGTGAAGATAAAATTCAGCAGTGTAACGTTACGCAAAAAGATGAGATCCATACTCCTCCTCCTCCATCCTTTTTATAGAGTTTTTAAGTAATTAGTTTCCCAAACTCTCATTAAATTCCTTTTTCAGTTAATTAATTTTGAAAAAACCTCCCATGTACACATGTCACCTGATCCACTAGTTGCACGAGAAAATCAATTTTATTAATTCATTAATATTCCTATTTCCCTTATCCACCTAAGAGCATTCCTAAAAATGCTCCACAGTGTCCCAAAATTCCCTTACAATTCTTAAATGAATTACGCCTTAATTAATTCCTAGTTGAGTTCATAATTAGAAATTCCCAAAGGCAAGATTCCTTACTAAGTTAGACATTCAGTTTTTTCTTTACGTTTCCCCTTTTCCTTAAGTTTCCTATTTCTTTTAAGTTTCCCCCTTTTTCATTTTTATCTAAAAATCAATTAAGAAAGTGTAGATAAAACAACCATTTACCCTTTTTCTTTTTTAATTAAAAATTAATTTAGCAAGTGTAGATAAAAAAAAACAACCATTTAACCTCTTTTCTTTTTAACTAAAAATTAAATTAGCAAATGTAGATAAAAACAACCATTACCCATTTTTAAAAATTTAATCCTCCATTATAATTTTGACTTTAATAAATAAGTTTGAATTTATTAGCCCCCTTCTTGTTACATGTTTATTTATTATTATTATTATTATTTTACCACAAGTTCTACTTAGACCTATGTTTTAATTTCACTAGGTTGGGCGACATTTTTTTATTAGGGAAAATGATTTTTAAACCTTACTTATCACATCATTTATTTTAAGGCCAACTAGGTTTATTCACTTAGTAGTTAAAATCACGACGTTCCCTTCAGGACGCACTATGTGCTCCAAGGGTGGCACTCGCCTCTTTTTGTTTTCCTTGCAACATGCCCTTCAGGATGCACTACATGCTCCAAGGGTTCTACTTGCCTCTTTCTTTTTTCCTTGTGTGACGTTCCCTTTAAGATGCACTACACGCTCCAAGGGTGCCACTTGCGACTTGACTAACTTTGATAGATGTCAAACCCCTAGAGTCAATACTCCTCTAGGTCATCTTGTGGGAGACTAAGGGCCTCTAAGGAATAAGGACACTGCCTTATTGCGTGCCCCTTAGAATAATCGTGAGCGACTATCACAGTATGCCCTCATGGCATTGTGTGTCTTCTCGAACTAGGTAATCGTTAACCTACAGTTCGTGCCATGATGAGAGTTCTAGTAGGATGTGGTGGGGCTGCTTCCATACCTCTCCCTCAAGTCTTTAGTTGTCGTGCGTGACCCCTCTACTCCACATGTGAGTCTGGTCAACAAGTTATCATCAACCTGCATCCATCAAAAAATCATGTCAGAAATAATAATTAATCAGCATAACATCTAATCATATGTACATATGTCACATCAACAACATTCAAGCCCAACAGTCCACTCCCTGACTCAATCCGGAGTCCAAGGGGTTTCATCGATGCCCCTTCATCCTCAATGTCCAAAGTCCTAGACACTCAGGAGAACCCAGTCAATAACACATGTCTATGTAAATCCAACAAAATGACATATCATCAAATCCATAATATCTCATAATCATATTCAAAATGACCATTAGTATAATAATCCAGATCACTTGCAAGCAAGTGTCCTCAAAGAATAAGTTCTCTCAGTGCGCGCAAGAGAGGGATGTTACAAAATTCAACAAAATAAAATATTCCACCATTGATGGAGAATCAAAGACTGGGGAGGAGGTTGAAGCATGGTTACTAGATGTAAATGAATACTTCCATATTTATAACTACTCTAGTAATATGAGAGTCAGAATGGTCATTTACAACTTAAAAGGAAAAGCTAGTATCTGGTGGCAAGACCTGAAATTAGGCAAGGGATTGAAAGAAAAATGAATGAATGGTAAGATTTTAAAAAGTATTTCAAGAAGCAGTACTTATCATAAAGTTATTATGAAAGAAAAATTAAGGAATTCTACAAACTGCTACTAGGACAAATGGCCATGGATGATCTGATAAATAAATTTCTAGATCTGTTGAGGTTTGTACCATACATTAAAGAATACAAGGTAAAGATAGAAAGGCTCTTGAGTTGTCTCCCACAGTCGTACAAGGACATAATTGAATTTGGAAATCCCAAGTCTTTAAATGAAGTGTTTATAAAGGCTCAGATGTGCTATGATCAGTACAAACAAAGATCTAAAATTCCCAAGGCATGGAAAGACAAGAAACATGACAAATTGAATCAACGTAAGAAAGGCTTCCAACCAGCCCCTTTCTACAATATGGAGAAAGGTATCCAAAGGAAATATTATCATTCAAATACACAGAATTTCCAAGGGGGAAATAAACCATCTAAACTAGGAGGTAAGAAGGTTGGGGATTGTCTCAGAGAACCATTTAAGTGCTGGGAATGTGGAGAACCTCACTTGAGGAGAAATTGTCCACATTTAAATCCCACAGCAAGAACTTTAGTCCATAACCCTCAAGAGGCTTCAACGGTCGGAGATGTTGGTAGAAGCATGCATAAAATCAATGCAGCTCTAGATGGAAGACAAGCATATCATCAATACACTATTGTGGAAGTTGAAGGTAAAATTCATTCCCACAATGTCTCTATACTAATTGACCCAAGAGCTAGTCTAAGTTATATTACTCCTGCTTTAGTTGAATTGAACAAGATAAAGAAAGTAAAGCATGCTAAATCCTAGTTAGTGCAGTTAGCAACAGGGACCAAAAGAAAAGTAACTGATTTTATTTATGATTCTGAACTAAGCATAGATGGTCAAAGTACAAAGTTAAATTTGAACATATTACCTTTGGGATCTTATGATATAATCATTGGAATGGACTGGTTAGAGAAACATAAATGATATTAAGCTGTTACAAAAAGTCGTTTGTGTACAGATATGAAAATAACACAGTTAGAATGATAGAAGGAATAAAAAAATGATTTTCTGTTAGGAAAATATCAACGATGAAATTTAAGAAATTCATGAGAAAAGGTTGCCAAATTTATGTTGTACAAGTAACTAACCTCCTAAGAGAAGAAAGTAAACCGAGTTTAGAAGACTTTACAGTCCTATGTGGGTTCAAAGATGTATTTGTAGATGAAATACCAAAACTACCTCCAAGGAGAGAGATAGTTTTCTCTATCGATCTACTACCTGGATCTACCTCGGTATCTAAGGCACCTTATAGAATGAGCCTACCCGAATTAACATAACTGAAAATTCAATTACAAGAACTACTAGATAAGGAATATATCAGACCAAGTGTTTCTCCTTCGGGAGCACCATTTTTATTCGTTAAGAAGAAATATGGGGCCTTGAGACTGTGTATTGACAATCGACAATTGAATAAAATGACGATTAAGAATAAGTATCCCTTACCCTAAATTAATGACCTCTTTGACCAAGTTGGAGGAGCAAAGATATTTTCTAAACTAGATTTAAGGTTTGGTTATCACCAAGTTAGAATAAAGGATGAAGATGTAAATAAATCAACTTTTAGAACACATTATGGACACTATGAGTTTGTTGTAATCCCATTCGGGCTTACTAACACACCAAAAACCTTTATGTTCTTGATTAATAATATATTTAACCAATATCTGGATAAATTTGTGTTGGTTTTTATCGATGATATTCTAATTTACTCAAAAAAAGAAGAAGAACATGACAAACATCTGAAAATAGTATTGCAGACTTTAATGGAACATAAGTTGTATGCTAAGTTTGACAAATGTGACTTCTACCAAAGGAAGATACAATACTTAGGACACGTAATATCCAAAGATGGTATTGTTTTTTATCCAGAAAAGATAAAATCCATTATGGAATGGCCTATCCCTAAGGATGTAGCAGGCATCAGATCATTTACGGGAATTACCGGTTATTACAGAAGATTTATCGAAGGATTTTCCAAGATCGCATATCTAATTACCTCACTATAGAAAAAGGGAATAAAATTTACCTGGTCAAAAAAGTGTCAGGACAACTTTGATAAACTAAAAAGACTGTTAACTACAACACCTATCCTAAAGGTAGCGGATCCCGATAAATATTTTACAGTTTGTGTGGATGCAAGCAAAGAGGGATTAGGAGGAGTACCGACACAAGATAGACACGTCATCTGTTATGAATCATGTAAAGTAAAAGAACATGAGAGAAATTATGTGACTCACGATTTATAATTAGCAGTCATAATTCATGCATTAAAAATGTGGCGACATTATTTAATGGGAATAAAATTTAAGGCAAGCAATATGGCTGGCCTTTTTAAGAGAATTTGATTTCGAGGTACGACACATCAAAGGTAAATAAAATAAAGTTGCAGATGCACTAAGTCAGAGGACGAATGGACTCTAAGAAACAAGTATCAACAAAGAAGAAAGTGATGTCAAACAGAGAATAAAATATGCTAGCAGTAATGATGGAAATTACATTAAAACAAAAACATAATTGCAAGGAAATACATAAAAACTGAACAAAACAGATCTGAGTTTAGATAAAAATGGATTGTTAAGGTTCAAAAACCGACTGTATGTACCTAATTATGTTGATTTAAAGACACAAATTCTTGGCGAACTACACAAAAAGCCGTATTCTGGTCACCCAGGATACCATAAAACAATAACATCCTTTAGAAAATCATTTTACTGGCCTAACTTGAAGAATGAAACAACTGGATATTTGTCTAAAGGCTGAACATCAACATCCAACAAGTCTGTTACAACCTTTGCCTATACCATAATGTAAATGGGAGATTATCTCGATGGACTTCATCACGAATTTGCCAAAGACTCAAAGATAACATGTCTCGATTATGGTAGTGGTTGATAAACTAAGCAAATTTGCAGCTTTTATACCTATGAAATCTACTTATAAAGCGGTTAATATCACTGAATTTTTTATGAAAGAAATATTTAGATTGCATGGAATTCCTAAGATGTTAATTTCCAATAGAGATGTCAAATTTACATCAAATTTTTGGAAGTAATTGTTTGCGGGATTAGATACTAACTTGAATTTCAACACAATCTACCATCCTCAAATGGATGGGAAAATAGAACAAACAAACCAGATTATTGAATACATGTTGCAAATGTACATAAGAAAGAAACCAACTAAGTGGGAGGACTACCTGCACTTAGTTGAATTTTCTTACAATAATGGTTATCAGACTTCAACTAAGATGAGCCCCTTCAAAGAATTATACAAGAGGAAATGCACAACCTCGATTAGTTGGGATAATCCAGTTGACATGATTATGGTCGGACCAGAAATGCTCCATGAGATGGAGAAGAAGGTGAAAAGAGTACAACAAAATTTAAAAGAGGCTCATAACCGACAAAAAAGATACGCAGATTTAAAAAGAAGACATCAGGAATTTCAAATTGGAGAACATGTATATCTAAAAGTCAAAGCAAGAAGGAGTTCTCTAAATCTATAAAGTTGTTCAAAGTTGGCACCAAGGTTTTGTGGCCCCTTCGATATTTTAACTCAAATCATACCTGTGGCGTATCAATTAGCACTCCCTGCAAATTTAAAAGTTCATAATGTTTTTAATGTTTCATTACTAAAAAGGTATATTCATGATCCTACTCACATCATTGATTCGAACATGTTGCATGTGGAACTAGAATTAAATTTCTAAGAATAACCTTTGCGCATTCTGGACAGGAAAGGAAAAGTACTATCGAACAAAACCATCACCCAGGTAAAAGTGTAATGAAAGCACTTTATCCTTGAGGAGGCCACTTGGGAATTGGAAGAAGATATGCTAAAATATTATCCAACCCTATTCTGAGAGAGGAATGAACACTGAGGATAGTGTTGTACTTAAGGGGGAGAGGATGTAACATCCTCAAAATTTAGAAATATTAACTCTATGTTGAATTTTGAAATAAATTTTCGTTTTTGGAAAATTCGGATTTGGAAATTATTTTACATTTATGGAAAATCCAAATTTAGAATTTTTTTATGTAATTAATTATTTGATGACTGTTGGGAAATATTTGACTTTCTCAAATGCCCTATTTTATTGGAAATATGTATGAGACAAACTTTTAATAAAATCAATGCTGGAAGACAAATGGAACAACCAAGTTAAAAATAGTTGACCATGACTCCATGAGTGGGGAACATGTTTGAGTTGCCTCAGGGATTATTTTTACAAGGGGAAAAAGTTGAATTGGACCACTAGCAGCCCCTAAAAATCAGGGATTTGTAAAGCTGTGAATTTCCCCAAGGAGGGAAATGAATGAAAGACCTAGGCACAAGATTATATACAACATATGTGGGAGGCAGGACATTGCTTAATATGTTGGGAAAGAATTGAGAATTGGTTGTTGTTATGAGAACTTGTAGTGTGAGGCAAGGCATATTCTGATCTGTTGATAGTGACTATAACTGAGGAAAATAATTCAGTTCACCCTTATGGACTCATGGTTAGGCTAGAGGGTGATCGGGACAAGTGATAGTGGTTGTTCTATTCTATGGTTGGGTGGAACATGGCCCTTCCTTTTGTTTTCCAACATCAGATTATTCAGATATGTATCTTAGCTATGAATTTCATTAGTGATGTTATATGTTATGGCTTTCTATAGTACAATAATATTGGTAATAATGTCTATCTGAAATATGATTGTTATATATATACATTTGGCTATATATATATGTATGCATATAGAAATAAATAGAAAACTATGTGTATATGCCTATTGGCTATTAAGAATCTATATTTTTATTTTTGTTTGAATATATACATGATTAAATACTATAGAAAATAAAGAAAATCATATTGTATTGTTAATATGCTACTATCATGGTGAGAATAAGTGGAAAGAATAAAAGTCCAAGTACATTCTTTATTTACATCTATTACTCAAAAAGATTGTTGATACAATAGACTTCATACAGTCTCACAAAAGTAACTATTATAGTCAATAGGTCTTTATCCAAATATTATAGTTGGGGTACCATCGGACCCAAGATTTCCATAACCTTTCTATTTCCTAAAGACAAAACTCTCTATCTAAGTAAACTTAAATGTAAACGAACTACATAAAACTATCCGCAAATTCTCGCAAGGACTAGGGGAAGACGATAGAACCCAAATACCTTTTATAGATAGGCGGAGTGCCTCACCAAGTGTATTGGGTGCCTCCCAAACCTGTAACAAACATAAAAATGATACTTAGTAAATTATTAAAGTATGAAAGTACTAAATTTGCAACAAAGTAAAGAATAAAAATGACTTAACTTGGATTTCGATGCTAAAAGAGGCATCCTCGCCAACCTTCAAAGCCACCAATCCAATACAGAGGAGGGAAGTGGGTGCGTTGTTCACCTGATGGGTTCCCTCACAAGACAAAAGGGACACATCATCAGTGTATATACTTGTGAAAATATTAACAATTGCACAAGTATAAACATAAGTAAAATCTTTCATTAAGAACATAAATCTTGATAACCTGTAGGAATTAAATGTATAAAGTGAAAGGATTTATAAAGTAAAATGGATACACACATAAATGAATTATATTAACCAGAGAATAATAATTTGGAAGGAGGCATTAAATATCTTACAGATGGCCAAAATACTATGAGATAATCATTTTAAACAGATTCCCTTTATGACACAGGCCGGAAAGCAGATTTTAACAATTTCTACAAGCATTATTCCAAAGAGAGGATACAAGAGAAACTCATACTGTAACGAATTAATAAAAAAGAGAATGATTATTCAATACACGGTGAGTTATAACAAAGGTAAACGATAACACAATACACATAAATTTAACAAGAAGATAAAGTGGGATGCGACTCTATGTGAGTCTTTTCTTTTATACACACAGAACAATTTAAATCTTTGTGGGCTCAGACCCATAGCAACAAGGTATCCAATGCAAGAAAGTAAGAGGCCCCTTCATTATTGAATTCAGGAATCGTATTGTTTAAATCAAACTATTATCTACAATGGGTCTCTATCGACTGGTCATGAGGGTTTATTAAGTAACTAAACAACTATGTAGTCCCGACAGAGATACCCTTTGTTCTTTCAAATTGACGAACTCAATCCCTTTTGAGGAACATCCTTACCGTTCAACAATCGAGAGTGTTTTTACCTCATAAAATTACAGAGTAGTTATTTTACAGAATGTAAGTTAATCACTATTGTGGTTGAACGAAGGGATGGGTATGGAACTAATCGATAATTTTGAATCAAACACTGCCCATTACAAAGTAAGTTGTCATTTACAGTGAGCTATCTTTATAGGAACGCAGGAATACGCCATTGTACAGACCCAAAACCAAACCAAAAACTTACAAGGGTTTAGGGTTTCCAACCATGAGTGAACTGAGATTAACTCGAAGGTTTACAATTTGGAAGACCATTAATTTTGTAAAGGAATAAAAAAACCCGAGCAGGGTGTTGGATTGTGTAAAGGACCCTCGAAAACATAGTAACATTATAATAGAATGAGATATGCAACACAGTGTCGTAATAATATAACGAGACTTGTAAACTTACACAACGAACCCTTCAATGCGATATCGACATAACATAGAGTAGGATATAGAAATTCAATTATAAAGAGCTCAACCCAACATAGTAAATATATTGCACGCCATGGAAATGCATTATACGGATCTTGATCCAACAAATTAAATGTATTTCACACCCGTGGAAATACATTATACATAGCTCAACCAACACAAAAATATAATGTAATTAAATGTGCAATTTAAATCAATATTCGAGACTAATAACTCCCATAGCACAGAGAGTATGCATATAACAAGCTCTCGTTAAATTGTATTAAAAAGAGGAATGTAGTCTCTCAGACACCAATGTAAAACCCTATTGAACCAACAAGTATGGAATGTGATATAAAGAGGGATCAATATTACCGTATACAAGTTGAGGGTAAGTTTGAAATATAGTAACCTCCATGTCGCAAAGGAAACCGACCAAATTCCTTCACATCAGTCCTAGCCAGAGAGATGAGAATATTATCAAAGGTAGTAGCCATCCCACGACCACCATGACACTACCACAGTGGCTTAACCCTACTATCACAGAGAAAAACACAGAGAAAACCAAAATTGAATGAAACAAATGTGAGGGTAATGGCACTAAGTTCCTCTCGATGGTTGAGAAGGATGGAGTGTACGCCAACCTCTCAATGTCGTGTGAACAGTTGAGGTGGTAAGCCCGTAGTGGATTTTCCTTGAAAAAATATCAGGCCTGGAACCAAGGTGACCTACCACGATTAATGGCTATGACCAAATTAATTCCCAAGTCTAGGATTCAACTGTTCGATGATCAATTTGTTAATTCTTATCAAATTGCGTACAAGACATAAGTTTTGGTTGATGCAGACCAGGGGTATAGGTAAACAGGGCTTCAACTATATGTCGTTAACTCTAAGTTTTAATTCAACATGTAGAAACGCTTTGGAACCTCACCAAACTCCTAGCAAGGAAGTTAGGACTTGGGGTTAGAACCTAGGCCCATTCTCATTATACACTAGTGTTCAAGTATGAATTACATAAAATATAGTTAGAGTATGGTGGATAGTTATTTTATTTTATAAGTGCCTTGTGTTATGTTTAATAATATATCTAGGACTTATATGAGTGGGTTTCCCTGGTTAGGCCTAGACTATGGACCATGAAAGGCCTAGACATTATTATATTAACAATTACATTTCTAATGTTAGTGGCAATGCCTAGTGGAAAAAAGTGTATGGATCTTAATATCCCTTGCACATCGTTTATAAGGAGTTGTGACTTTGCTAGGTATAGA
Source organism: Picea engelmannii (assembly GCA_009831015.1). Taxonomy (NCBI): domain Eukaryota; kingdom Viridiplantae; phylum Streptophyta; class Pinopsida; order Pinales; family Pinaceae; genus Picea; species Picea engelmannii. The sequence goes on from ML803132.1 coordinate 231,094, forward strand.
TATACATTAACTAGTTTAGGATTTAATTATTCCTTGTGTCATGACATTTCTCGTGGCAATTTATACGATAGTGTTCCCCTTTAAAAAAACAAGTATTTAAGTGGAGTTTGGGGTACATTACAATCGACATGCTCAATCTTTCAAGTGTCATGCACAATCAGGGGAAAATCATCAATAACATCTGTCAATACATAGATATCAAATAACATAACATCATAATCCATCCACATCATCATAAGAATCCATAACCGAATAGAAAACATATATTAAAAATGGATCACTTGCATGCAAGTGTCCTCAAAGAATAAGTCAATAACATGTGCTCGCAAGAGAGTGATGTTACATACACCCCTTCTTGTTTTAAACTTCGTCCTAAAGTTTCATAGTATATAAATGCAGTAAATAAAGCTTCTGACAAGATCTAAAGATCTAACGATCAAATAAATATGGAAATTGTTAGTTCATATCATATGCATCCTCCCAGGTAGCCGAGTGTAGACTATAATTGTCCGACTAGACCTTGACCTGATCGACTGTTCGACATCATAGTTTCCAAATGCGATGGTCCAGAATGTGGATTGGCTTCATCGTGATTTGATCCTCATCCAAAACCTGGAAGGAAATCATGTCAATCATATGTGTAGGATCACTAACATAATGTCTCAAAACAAATACATGAAAAACAGCGTGCATATGCCTCAAAGAATCAGGCATGACTAGTCGATAGGCCATGGGACCTTTCTTTTCCACAACTTCAAAAGGTCCCATAGACCTAGGAGAGAGTTTAGCACCCTTTCCAAACTTGATCGAACTCTTGTGCAGTTTCACCCGCAAGAAGACTCGATCACCAACTTCATAATTACGGTCAACGTGATGCGCATCAACATAACTTTTATGCCTTGATCTTGCGCTTCTTTAATTCTTTGTCTTATCATTTTCATTTGTTCTTCCATTTCTTGGATCGATTCTGGTCCTACCAGGGCCCTATCCTCATGTCGATCCCAACTCAAAGGCATCTGACACAATCACTCGTAAAGAAACTCAAACAATGTCATCTTAATGGTGCTTTGATAACTTTTGTTGTAAGCAAACTCTACTAGTGGCAAGAACTCTTCCCAATGCTTATGTTGGTCCATCAAGTACATACACAACATATTTTCCAAAATTTGGTTCATTCTTTCTGTCTACCTCTCTGTCTTAGGGTGATACATTGTACTAAAGTTAATTTGGGTTCCCAAGGCCTCCTGGAAACTGGTCCAAAATCATCTTGTAAACATCGATGATCGATCAGATATGATCCTTTTAGGAAATCCATGCAATATCACAATCTCACTGATAAAAAATCTATCTATGTCTAGTGCCTGATATGTCATACACACATGGATAAAATGTGCACTCTTTGTTAGAGTGTCCACTACCACAAAAATCGAGTCATGCATCCTTACCGTCAGCGACAACCCAACAATAAAGTCCATTGAAATGACTTCCCATTTCGACTCTAGAATAACAAGTGGCTGTAGAAATCCATCCGGATGTCTATGTTCAACCTTCACTTGCTAACATTCTAGACACCTTTCCACATAGAAAAATACGTCCTCCTTCATTCCTTTCCAGAAGAATAAGGGCTTAAGGTCTGCCCTCATCTTTGTGAATCCTCGATGAGCCATGTACACCGCTCTATGAGCTTCATTAAAGATCAAATTTCTCAATTCATTGTTAGGAGGTATGTAAATCATGTTATTATACCTGATTAATCCATTGTTGTCCAATGTATATCCTTCAAACCTAGGTAGCAACATGGTGTCTCGTCCGATATTTTCCTTAACCTCTTTATACCAGTCATCGTCGCATTGTATATTGAATATTTTCTCGAAGATTCATCGAAAGAGGTATCACTGAAAATATGGATGGTCTCCAACTCAACACATTTGCCACTCTGTTCACTATTCCTTTTATCTAGGTAATCTCAAAATCGTACTCGCTAAGCAGTTCTGACCAATGCCTTTGTCGCGCATTCAAGTCACTTTTCTTAAAAATGTGTTGCAAACCACAATGGTCTATTTTTAGTTTGAATTTGTGTCCAATCAGGTAGTGTATCCACACTCTCAGGGAATACACAAGGGATAATAAATCCAAGTCCTGCGTCGCGTAGTTCTCCTCGTGCTTTCTTAATTTCCTCGAGATGTAAGTGATCACTCAACTGGCTTGCATCAAGATTCTACCTAAGATTTCCTTGGATGCATCTATGCATAGCAATAAGTCCTAGGCCATGTCGGGGAATTTTAATATCGACTCTTTCGTCAATAGATCCTTGATCTTTCGAAATGCCTCCATACATTTCTCAGTCCATACAAAACTTCTTGTTTTTCTTATGCAATTCTATAATTGGATTTGCTATCTTCAAAAAACCTTCGATGAACCATCAATAATATCCTTCTATGCCCATGAAGGTCTGTACTTATGGTACATTCGTCGGCATAGGCCATTCCATAATAGCCTCCACCTTCATTGGATCCATAATGATGCCTTCGCTAGAGATAACATGGCCTAAGTAATGAATCCTCGATTGATAAAAATAGCATTTTGACAGTTTCCCATATAATTTGTTTTCTCGTAAACACTGTAGTACCAAGCGCAAATGTTCATCATGTTCTTCATTCATCCTAGAATATATCAATATGTCGTCAATGAATACTTGAACAAAGTTTTCCAAGTATTCGTGGAACACCCCATTCATCAAGCTCATGAATACCCCTCAGGTATTTGTCATTCCAAACTGTAAAACAATAAACTCATACTTCTCGAACCTCATCTTGAATGCATTTTTAGGAATGTATTCCTCTTTGATCTATAATTGGTGATATTATGATCTCAAGTCGATCTTTGAAAACACAGTCGTACCCTTCATTTGGTCAAAAAAATCATCTATTCTTGGTAACAGATATTGGTTCTTGATCATTTCCTTATTCATTTGACGATAGTCAATATAGATTCTCCACAACCCATCCTTCTTCCGTATGAAAATAACATGCGCACACCAAGGTGACACACTTGGACGTATAAGTCCTAGGTCCAACAACTCTTTCAATTTCATTTTCAACTCTTGTAACTCAGGGGTTGACATCCGATAAGGTGTTCTTTCTATCGATTCAGTTCCAGGTTTTAAGTCGATGGTATATTCCAACTCTCTTTCAGGTGGTAAACCTGGTAAATCCTCTGGGAACATGTCCACAAACTCTCGTACTACTGAAAGGTTTTATAATCCTTCCACCATGCCCTTGTCGTTCAGCGCTAAGATTGCATATATCTTGCATCCTTTTCACATGCTCTTCCATAGTTGTAGGGAAGAAATGAACCTTAAGGAAACTCCCTGGTTTCTTCCTACAATCACTCATCTATGTCCCTCATCATTGGTCAACTCAACCATTTCGTCTTACAATCGAGAATTGCATCATGTGATACCAACCAATCCATACTGATCACAACGTCATAAGATCCTGAGATCGTTATGTACAGGTTGGCCTTCATTAAAAAATATCACAAGTTGAGGCTACAGTCTGTAACCTTTCCTCCAACCTTTTGTTTGGCACCCGAATCCATATCCACATAGCTAAAATTGTCTTTTCTGACTGCCTTTACCTTAATTATTTTTAGCGTTGCACCATAAATAAATATTTTTGTAGCACTGAGATATATCAAAATACTAAAGTTCTGGTCAATGGTGGTATCTAATGTCTCGAGCACAGTAGAATGGTGCTTGTCCCGTCGGATATTCACCATTGCATGAATCTTGTGGGCTTTGCCAAAATATCCAATTGTAGTGTGTGCGGCTGACCCGGATTCTTTATCCCACTCAACCGGATAGTTGCGTTGGTAGTGTGGCTCTCCACATGTTCAACATCCGGTCTTCAGACCAGTACTCCTGGTCCCCAAAGTAGAAGCTACTGGCCCACCAGCCTAAAACCTTGGTCTATTCTTCTAAGCATGCCTAAACGTTTGTTGGTTTTGTGGTTCTCTATAGGGATTCCTCTGTTGAGGAGTCGTTCATCGTGGTGTCATGGACATGGATCCTATCAAAGTACCTAGATACCCTAATGAATGTCTAGCTAGTGTCTGATGTAGTTGTGCACCAAATGTCGCCCGTCCCGTCGGTCTCATAGGAGTCCTACCCTGACCCCCACTAATCATCTCTTACTCATCTATGAGGGCCTTCTAGATTACATCGTGCAACGTCTGAGGCCTTAGGATCCTCACCTTTGCATGACTGTCGATGTTAAGTGATGTAGACCCCCACCCCTTCTCTCCTCAAGGATACATGACTTCCTGATCTAGGATCATTAAACATCAAGGAGTCAGATTGAATCTTCGGTCCTTTGATAAACCCCAACAAATTTACACAGGTCCCCTTACCTTCAATGTGCAGGTTCTGTCAAACCCATGGGCTCCAATATGACCTCTTTGAAGAATTTAAATAATGGACACTAGCTCCCCTCACTAGGTCCTTTCTTTCACATGTGACCTTGGGCTATGCCCTCACGTAAACACATGATTGTGGGGTGAGCTAGAGTGGTTTGAGACCACACTGCTTTTCTCCCTGCAATTCAATATCAGTTGCTACATATCCCTTTGGAAATACTGTGGTTTCGATTGCATCCCGCTCTAATATTTTTAAAACCCGAATACTTTATGTCCCTGCAATTAAATAGTATCGTCGATATTGTGACCTTGGTGATGTCGCTTGATCAACAGATACAATTAACTTCTCTCTTCAGGATTCGGGAGTTTCAAACTCTCCACCCTTGCTTCCTCTGAAGTGACTATCTTTTGAAGTGGAATACCTACTAACACTTATCCTCAACAAATAGATGACTCAGATGAACTCCGACTCTTCTGCCTTCAGGAATTCTTGTTCAACGCACTCATTTTTCTCCCTTAGTGACCTTTCTCCAAAATGGAAGATCTTTTTCCATGCTTCCTCCTAGAATAAATGACTCTAGTGTAATTTGGGACTTCTACACTTTCACCCTCCGCTTTCCTCTAGAGTATTACATACCCATAGTTCTAGATCTGGCACCACGCATCCACCTCAAATCAACGGCTCTCATACACTTCTAGACTTCGGCCTTCAGGAGTTTCAACTCCTCTACGCTCACTTTTTCCCAGAGCTCTTTCACCCTGAGTCCATGATCTGTTGACACGTACCTCCCATATATAAATGACCATGATTTCCTTCAGATCTTCAGGCTTCGGGAGATTCAAATCTGCACCTTCACTTCCTCCTGGAGTGATTTCACTCGAAGTTCACAATCTGTTGACCCATGTTGTTCTGGATTCAACGACCACTATCCACTTAGGCTCTTCGGGTTTTGAGAGTTTCAAACTCGTGCGCACTCATTCCTCCCGAAGTGCTTTCACCCGAAGTTGACAGATTTTCACCACGCGTCCCTCTGGATTTGAAATTCCAGATCTTCTTCACCTATGTCGACTTCCTTTAGGAGTGTTACACCTCCTAGCTTCCTAATCTCTCTCCACATGTCCTTTGTAATAGACGGTTGTGATCTACTTCAGCCTTCGGGAATTTGGGAGTTTGTCACACTCCACACTTGAAATCCTCCAAAGTGACTTTCCCCGAAGGTTCAGACCTGTCGATGCATGTCTCCTGGTGACCAATGGCCTGGATCTATTTAGGCTATTCAACGATTTTGCTTTCTCCTTGACCAAAAGACCTCCGAAGTGCTCTTTCTCTAGAGTTATGGATCTTTCGCCACCTATCAACCTTGATGATGGATGGTACCTGCTCACTTCAAGACCTCGGGACTTCACCAAGCCCTCTCTCCTATGCACACAAAGGGTTAATGCCCATGCACTTTACCTTGATCGGACTACTGTCAATCCTCTGCACTCAGATCCTATGACTGGGATATATTTCTTCCTCGGTGCTCTCCCTTCGATGTCTAGACGTGGATTCAATGGTCCATATTTACCCATAATTGATCTAACAACTATTGTCACTCCTCCTCCTGATATTTGGATTTCTTTCGAATTGGAAGAGTTTGTAAGTTTTAAAAGGCTTCGACCTTTTCTCCTTCTACCGTGAGCCCAAATTCTTGGGTTTCAACTTGAGCTTTGGGACTTGGAATAAGTTCATCTCATGTGCACTCCTTGCACTATCTCTTATGAGATTCAAACTGACTCATAACTCCAAAGGGTCTCAGCCCTTTTGCTTCCTTCAAAGGACTTTCCTGGTGCCCTCCTGGAAACCTCTCTCTCGAAGCACACCTTGCTGAGCATTTTCTATAGAGTGTTCAGTAACTTTGTGAGTATCTTCCTTTAATACTCTTCTCTTTGAACTCAACAAAGAGTTCTCCTTGTGCACACTTTCACCTTCTCTATGCCAACCTGGAAGAGCTCTACATAGTATTCATCAACTCTATGAGTGTCTTCTCTTTGAACCTCCTCTTGTCTCTCTCTGAAATCGAAACATAGTTCTTCTATGCACACTTTCACCTGCTCAATGTCCACCTGCAAGAGATCTATAGAGTTCTCAATGACTCTGTCTCTCTATGCTTCCTCTCCACAATTTACCCTCCAAGGTATTAAACAAACTTGAGGTTTCCCTTGAGTTTTCATCACGCTAGTGCGCCCTCTTGGCACGTTCTTTTCTGACTCCACAGAGTTCATATGCGCACTCCTTGCACTGGCTAAAAAACCTCCAATGTTCTGTTGTGCACTCCTTACATAGCCTAAAGAATATAGAACGATATTTCAAACTCAAACAAATATAGAGGAATATATCTTCCTACTGCAGATGAAACCTATCATGCATCTACAACATACATTCATGGAACACATAAACCCATAAACACATAAACAACCATGTGTAGGAAAAATTGGTGTCTTTTCATTTATATGAAAATATGATTACAATATATGCAAGTTGGATTACCATAGAGTCTCAACTCTCTCAAGCTCTCTCAAAAAACTATTCTACCTCCTATTTTTTTCCCTCTGAGGATTTCTAACACCCTATTCTAAACTTTTTTTTCAGAAATATGATACCAAGATCTCTTTGCAGAAGAGGGGATCCTCAAGCCTTTCTCCCTCTTCACCTAACCTCATCTATTACATTGAATGAATATCAATATCTCAGATCCGAGGCCATGCTCAAGATCTGTACAACTCAGACCTATTTAAGGAAACCTTATCTCCTACCTATACAAAGGCATGGCTTGGTTTTTACTCAACCTTAAAACACTAATCCCTATAGGATCATATTTCAAATTTAAAAATGGGAGGGTTGGTGTCTCTCCCTCTCTTGAATGTGAACTGATGTGATGGAATGCTGGTGTGTTGCTGAGGTAGAGTGATGTTGCTGCATCATACTCCATTACTGGGAAAATCATGAGCTCCTCTACTCCAATGTTGAAATCCCCCTGGATCCCAAAATCTCTTCTGGAGCTGTCCTCTTGCTCCTCTTCTCTGATGCTTCTGCTTCTTTCTCTTTCCTGTTGCTATGACAGGGTCTCCTCTATTCAAATTCTCCTTGCTGACTTCTTCTACTGCTGACCTTACCATCAGAATCCTAATTTCTTCAATCACCTCTTCCAGTTGTTCAACTAGATTACTACTTCTTTGCAGACTTGCTTGTTGCAACTCTTCTTCCTTGTCAATGGGTAGATCAAATTTACCCCCCCTACTATTTTTTCCATCTCCTGTGGCCTTAGCTTCCCACCCTGCTACAAACTCTAGTTATACAATCTCACCACTGATTTTTTGCTCAGTCTCCTCCTATGAAATATTATCTTCTGTCAACTCCTCTTATGTTGGTTCAACTCCAACTTCCTCCAGATGCTCCTCAGATTGGTATGCTCCTCCATATGTTTCCAACTTAGCTTGTTGGATGTGCATGCTTTGCACTATCACCCTTCTCTCGAGGGCTTCCAGTTCTTCATACAGATCAACAAAGTCTACATTGTCTGGTTCCTCTTCTGTTGGAGGTTCCAATGTTGTAGTCATATCCTATTCAGCTTCCTGGCTGAAAATTTTGAGCCATTCCTACGAATTCTCATCTTCTTCTGTTGGTTCAAACATTAGTGTTTTCTCCTTATCCTCCTCTTTGATAGTCTTTGTTGGTTATCCTTCTGTTGTTGCACCTGCAACACTTATTCTAGTCTCTGCTTGGCTGCTTGGAAGGAATATTTTGATTTCCCCAATTATCATAATGCACCTATGATCCTCCTCTGTCAACACTCCTTGTTTCTCCAAACTCACTTATGAGTTCATATCTTCTTCCTTTCCCACCTAGCAATTTGAGATTTCTCTTATGCTCTCCTAGAATCCTATGAGATCATCCAAAGATCCCATCTCATTTCCCATCTGGAAATATGAACTTTCACCACTGGCCTCCTAGTAGTCTATGAGATCCTCAATTGATCTCATCTCATTTCTCACCTGGCAATTTGAAAATTCATCTTTTCCCTCCTGGCAGTTCATGAGATCCTATGATCTCTTCTCCTCCTCATCACTGAGGTTTTTCCCAATTTCTAGCTCACAAATGTGAACCACTTCCTCTGTGTCTATGAGGCTTTCAACATGCCTCATCCACCTTCTCAACATCGTTCACTTCTTGTTGCATCTTCAATGTCAGCTGCTCCATTCTTTCTCTTATCTCAATGAGCTCCAGATCCATATCTAGATTGCTTTTTTGATAGTGTCCTTTTCCTCGACCACGTCTATGGAATTTAGTAGCCATTTTCCTCTTACCTCATCCCACCTGGATATCTACCATTTTCTACAGACATTGAAACAATATTTACATATCATTGCACTCTATCTCCTCCTTCACCTATTGTCTACAGGTAAAATTAATATTCTGATACCATTTGATGTTACGAGATTATCTCCCTCATATCCTTCGCCTGAAACATATAGACAAAATAAAGCTATGATACCACGTGATGGTATCAAAGTATCTCCTTTCACTGTCTCACCTTTGCCTGCCACCTGCAAGCAAAATCTCCCTTCTCTCCTTGGGGTTGCACAACCTCTCGGTCTAGGATCGTTAAATATCAAGGAGTCAGATCAACTCTTTGGTCCTTTGGTAAACCCCAACTAATTTACACAGGTCCCTTTTCCTTCAAAGTGAAGGTTTTGTCAAACCGGTGGGCTCTAATCTAGACTCTTTGAAGAATTTAAATAACGGACACTAGCTCCCCTCGCTAGGTCCTTTCCTTCACATGTGACCTCGGGCTGTTCCCTCACATAAACATGAGATTGCGGGGTGGCCTAGAGTGGTTTGATACCACACCAATTTTCTCCCCACAATTTACTATCAGCTACCACGTATCCCTTTGGAAATATCATGGTTTTGATTACGGACCGATCTAAGATTTTTAAAACATGATCACTTTCTGTCCCCGCAATTAAGCACTATCATTGATCTTGTGACCTAAATGGTGTCTCTTGATCAACGACTACAATTAACTTTTCTCTTTGAGCTTCGGGAGTTTCAAAATCTCCGCCCTTGCTTCCTCTGAAGTGACTATCTTCCAAAGTGGGAGATTTGTTGACACCTTTCCTCAACAAACAGACTACTCATATGAACTTTGACTCTCCAGCCTTCAAGAATTCCTATTCAACACACTCCTTTTTCTCCCATAGTGAATTTTCTCTGAAATCGAAGATCTTCTGCCACGCGTCCTCCTCAAATCAACGAATCTGGTCCACTTCGGGACTTCGTCAATTTCACCCTTTTCTTTCCTCCAGAGTATTTCGTACCTAGAGTTCTATATCTGGCACCACGCATCCACCTGAAATCAACGACTCTCTTCCACTTCAGGAATTCGACCTTCCAGAGTTTCAACTCCTCTACACTCACTTTTTCTCGGATATCTTTCACCCAGAGTCCACGATCTATTGATACGTACCTCCCACAGATCAATGAACATGATTACCTTTGGCTTTTCGGGCTTTGGGAGTTTCAAATATCCACCTTCACTTCCTCCTGGAGTGCTTTCACCCAAACTTCACAATCTGTTGATGCGTGTCCTTCTGGATCCGATGGCCACTATCCACTTCGGTTCTTGAGGTTTCAAGAGTTTCAAAATCCTGTGCACTGATTCCGCCCAGAGTGATTTCACCCGAAGTTGATGGATTTCTGCCACGGGTCCCTCTGGATCTAAAGGTACATATCTTCTCTGCCTACATTGACTTCCTTTCGAAGTGTTATGTCTCTGAACTTCCTGATCTCTCTCCACGTGCCCTTCGCAACAGACGGTTGCAATCTACTTTGACCTTTGGGATTTTGTCACACTCGACACTTGAAATCCTCCGAAGCGACTTTCCCTGAAGTATCAGATCTGTCGACGCATGTCACCTGGTGACCAATGGCCTAGATCTATTTAGGATATTTGGCGATTTCTCTTTCTCCTTGACCATAAGACTCCAAAGTGCTCTTTCTCCAGAGTTATGGAGCTTACGACACTTGTCAACCTTGACGATGGACGATCCATGTTCACTTCAAGACTTCGGGACTTCGACAAGTCCTCTCTCTTGTGCACACAAGGGGTTAAGGCCCATGCAGTTTACCTTGATCGGATGAATATCGATCCTCTACGCTTAGATCCTACGATTGAGATCTATTTCCTCCTTGGTGTGCTCCCTTGTGTGTCTGGACATGCATTCAACGCTCCAAATTTCTTCCCACAACTGATCTAACTGTTGTTGTCGCTCCTCCTCCTGAGATTTGGATTTCTTCAAACTTGGACGAGTTTGTAAGTGTTTAAAGGCTTCATCCTTTGCTCCTTCTGCTGTGAGCCTGAATGCTTGGGTCTTGACTTGTGCTTCTCTTCCTAAACTTTGGGACTTGGAATAAGTCTATCTCCTACGCACTACTTGCGCTATCTCTTCTAAGCTTCAAATTGACTCAGAAATTGAAAGGGTTTCAGCCCTTCCACTTCCTTCAAAGGAATTTCCTAGTTCCCTCCTGGAAACCTCTCGCTCAAAGCACACCTTGTTGCACATTTTCTACAGAATGTTCAGTAACTCTATGAGTATCTTCCTCTTATACTCTTCTCTTTGAACTCGACAAAGAGTTCTCCTTTGAAAAATTGCACCTACTCAATGCCCACCTGGCAGAGCTCTACAAAGTATTCAACAACTCTGTGAGTGTCTTCTCTTTGACACTCCTCTTGTCTCTCTCTAAACTCAAAACAAATTTCTTCTGTGCACACTTTCACCTACTCAATGCCCACCTGACAGAGCTCTACAAAGTTCTTAGTGACTCTGTCTCTCTGTGATTCCTCTGCAAAGTTTACCCTCCAAGGTATTCAACAACCTTGAGGTTTCTCTTAAGTTTCCATCACTCTAGTGCACCCTATTGGCACGTTCTTTTCTAACTCCATAGAGTTTAGATGCGCACTCCTTGCACTAACTACAAAACCTCCATTTTTTTGTTGTGCACTCCTTGCACAGCCTAAATAATCCATAATGATATTTCAAACTCAAACGAAGATAGAGGAATATATCTTCCTACTGTAGATGAAATGTATCATACATCTACAACAAACATTCATAGAACACATAAACCCATAAACCCATAAACACATAAACAACCATGTGCAGGAAAAATTGTTGTATTTTCATTTATATGAAAATATGATTACAATATGTGTAGGCTGGACTACCATAGAGTCTCATCTCTCTCAAGCTCTCTCAAAGAACTATTCTACCTCCTATTTTTTTCCCTCTGAGGATTTCTAACTTCCTATTCTAAAAAATTTCTTCAGAAATATGATTCCAAGATGTCTTTGTAGAAGAGGGGCTCCTCGAGCCTTTCTCCCTGTTCACCTAACCTCATCTATTACATTGAATGAACATCAGTATCGCAGATCTAAGGCCATGCTCAAGATCTATACAACTCAAGCCTATTAAAGGAAAATTTATCTCCTTCTTGTACAAAGGCATGGCTTGGTTTTCACTCATCCTTACAGCACTAATCCCTATAGTATCATATTTCAAATTTAAAAATGGGAGGGTTGGTGTCTCTCCCTCTCTTGAACGTGCACTCATGTGCTGGAATGTTGGTGCGTTGCTGAGGTGGAGTGATGCTCCTGCATCATTAAGGTTGTACACAAACTTGTTGACCTTGATCTTATCAGTGTTCATATGTGGAGCATACCTATGAAATTCCATGAATCGGGCCTCATACTCCAAAAATGTACGACCACCCTGTCGTAAGGCATTGAACTCATTGAGATGGAGCTCAATGAATTCCTATAACAAATACCCCTCTCAGAAACATTCCTCGAACAGTTCCCATGACACGTCTTCAACGGCCATGTTCAATTGTGGCAAGAGCATATTCCACCATAGAAGAGAACTCCCCTTTAGCTGAAAGACCACCATGCAAACTTTCATGTTGGAGGTGTAGTCACGAAGTGTGAATCACATCGCCATGTTCTCCAACCATGACTCGGCAGCTATGTCGTTTGTGGCACCCATGAACTTGGGAAACTTGACCTTCTCAAGTTTGATGTGAATGCTACCAGTACCATCTGGGGCGTACTGTGGACCCTTAGGGGGTACAGGCACCCTGGCCTCATCTCTATCTAGCCAGTTAATGAAGGCCTCTAACATCCTCTAAAAGGACCTCATCAGCCCAACCACATACCCCACAACATTCTTGTCCTATCCAGTAACCTGGTCTTTTCCTTAGGGGTTATACCCCTCTGGCGTGGATTCCATTGGAGGCGTTGAACCTCCTCTCCTATCACCACATCGTCTGCCTCAATGACATCCTCTGACTACGATTACCTGCAGGGACACAATTCAATTTAATTAGAAATAAATTATTAATAAAGTTTTGGATACAATGGAAGTTGTAATGATCCCAAGTAGCGGGGTTGAGCCCTCTCTGATACCATATGTAACATCCCCTCCATTACGACTAGGAAAAGAGAAGCACAATATGTAATTTATTTATTTATTTAAGCATTAGGAAATTAGCATCAACACATAATTCAAACAACGCATAATCAAATGAGATCATAATTAAAATAATTTCAAGCAACTCATCATCATAATCAAATGACGTCACAACCAATGCATCAACATAATTATTAATGACACATAATCAACACATCATCACATTTATATAACGACACATAATCAACAAGCATCATAAATGGTGACGCAAGATTAGCTTATCACAATCAACTGGAATCATCAATACTTTTAATTGCTCAACTCATCACATAAAGATAACATAAGAAAACATAAGGATAACATAAAGATGACATAAATATAACATAGATATACTACCCGCCCAACCTACCCTGCAAGGTTAGGACCTCAAAGACACATAAGCAATGCTCAATCCCAGAATTCATCAGATTCATTTTGACCACTCAAGGTCTCAGGGCTGACGATAATTCTGAGGAACAAGGAGGTGTCTACATCCCACTAACACAATCAAGTCGAAAACCAACTAGCTATACCAACAACATCAATGATAATCAATGATGCAATAGTGTTCTAATAACCAATCACACATTCCATGGTGCAAGAGAATTTAATTACTAAATCAATCATTCAACGACATAAGTTAAGACGCAATGTAATCAACTTTATTTTATTTTCAAGGCACAAAAGTATACATCTACTTTGCTTCAAGGCGCGCGACTAATCAACCATTTAAATCAACAATAATCAACATTATCTCAAGGTGCGCACGTGATACAAATTCATAATTAAACATAACCCAACATCATTTAATTCACGCAATTAATGTATTCACTTAGGAAATCATACATCAACATAGTTTAGTGGCGAAATATAATCTATTTTATTTCAAGACGCGTGATTAATCAATTACTAAAGTAAACAATACATCCACATTATTTTCAAAGCGCGCATATGATCTGATTACTGAATTAGACATATATCAACATTCTTTCCAGGGTGTAAGGGAATTCATTTGCTCAATCATGTATTCATTAATATTTAGTGGTGCAAGAAGTAACTACACCCATGACCATCCATACATATCATGGCACCAAAAATTATCAATTAAATTTGATGGCGCAAAATAAACATGTTCTAAAAAAAAACATTTATTCACATGATTATTGGCGCGAGAGTAGATTGATTACTAAAGCAATTCTAAATCAAACTTGTATGAATGCACAGAGTAAACTAATCACAATAAATTCAAGGCACAAGTTAATGATTACAAGGCAATCACATGTCAACTTCATTTAAGGTGCACAAGTAAATTTAAATACTAAATTGATCATGCATCACCATTATTTCAAGCACAGGGGAATCAATCATTTTGTTCCTTGAATTTATTTAGAAGGACCTAAGCCCCTTTTTTTAAACGACAGGTGAGACCTCACGTGCCTTACCAGAATATCTAAATATATAACTTATATTACCTTTCTGGTTTAAATTATAATACCTTGTTTCTTCCTAACTTGGGATGACTTATATAAGTAATAAAACTCAAAATGGTAAGTTTTTATTTTCACCTAATTTACCATTCTTATATACCTATAAGTGTGAGAATAAAATAATACATTTAAATAAATATATATATATATATATATATATATATATATATATATATATATATATATAATATATCAAATACACCAATCAATAAAAGCTATTTATACGGAAAAAAGGGGGAGGATTGGAATCAACCCCATATACGTAGTGGATATGTGCAACAAACACCATTAAGTTCACAACAAGTGTGGTTGGTGGGCAGTCAACAGCGTGACTATAGTTCACCATCTTATCGCAATAATAATTTCCATTATTAATAGCCTCTACAACAACATGAAGGTCATGCACTGCCAACATGAAGAAGAGGATTGAGTAAATGCCTATTGATCTGGAAGGTGATGCTTTCTAGTCTTTGAAAGAACAATCCCCTTTTTAGGATAACGTAGACATAATTTAGGGGAAACATTGATACAATCATGGAAGACACAATCCCTTTCTGAGGAAATTCACATAGATAATTTATGATAAAAACGAAGGGACAACCATGGATACATGCAGTCTCTTTCTGAGGAAAATCGTAGAGATGATGCATGATAAAAACATAGGGGAAGAATCATTGGGTGAATATGAAGCAACCCAGAGACAGATGGAGATCGATTGTTGGGTGAATTGTTCCAAAAACGTAGAGGTAAATGGAGGGGTAAAATTTGGGGGAATGTACATCTTGCATAACCATTTTTATTCTAAATACATCTTACAAAAATTGCATGGACCATCTATATTCTAATGACATCTCACAGAAAAATAAATGTCGGAACCAATGTCCATTCAATGAAGTTTAAAATCCTTGACATATTAATATTAATACAATACAATACTCAATAAAATACCGTAGTCGACAATGAGAATTCAAATACGCTCTCTTGCACTTGCACTCCATCCAACTCCCCACTTTCTAATTGTGGAGACTTCACCAGTACCTCCCAGCCAATACTAGGGGTAATCTCTTCCCCCTTATCCCCTCAAGCCGCAAAGGGGCCACGTACACATACAACCAAAATCCTCTAGATCTCAGCTCGCCTCGCAAGGTAGAGCCATTGTTATCGAAAAAACTGGTAAGTGCAGACACAAACATGTCTCCCTAGTTTCACCCCGAAACTAGAACAAAACAAGACATAATATAAAACTTCCCCTAAGTTTTAATCATCAAGCATACTAACTAACAAGAGATAAATGGCATACCTTTTAAATGTTATTTGTCCTCGCCAGTGTCATCCTTGCTCCATTCCAAGGCTTATGGGATGCTGAACCTGTAAAAGGACACAAGCCAACGAAGTGAAAGCAACAAAGTATACTAAACAAAACCTATGTATGTGATCAAGGAGTCATACAATAAAATAAAGACAATTTTGTGGGAAAAAATATATTGTTGTATTAAAAATATGAAAAGGAGAATACAACCAAGGCATTGATGTTGTAAGGTCCCTTCAAATAGTCCCTTGCTTCCCACACACTTCTAATCCATGTATTTTGTGACCATAGATCTGATAGATACTCACAATTACTATTCAATCAAGCTATGGCCAACTTTTCCAAGTTAATTTCCCAAGCTACAACACAACTAACTTTCCCAATGAGAAGTCCTCTCCTTTTATAGGCTAAAAATTATAGGTTGAGGAGGTTATGATGATCCCAATTGACCAGGGATGCGACTTATATCCAAACCGATTGGAGGACAACTCACCCTCGAAGCTTCTCTTCTAGAAGAATTGAGAAGATGCTCTTTTTCCTTTGTATGAAAATCATCGCACCCTTAAAACTAAGAAAACTGCGATGATGTCACAGGGCACTATGGTGAAACCTGTAAACAGCCTATATCATCGCACCCTTAACACTAAGAAAGGTGAGAAGATCCCTTTTTCTAAGGTTTTTGACAAAGGAAAAGTATAATTTCATCTCTTTGGGAAAAAGTGTCTTCATTATTCTTTAGGGATTCAGGCCATTGATCCTTCTAAAGACAAAGGATAGGTTTACATCATTAATGATCATAAGGGTGACAAAAATAATGTGTAACAGTGAGCCCCCCAAAGTATGCAGTGAGAACAGAGTGATAGCTTAAATACTTTGTTGAGTGTGTGTAGAGAACAAGGAACACGTCGGTTGGAAACCTGCCAACAAACAAGGAAATACAATACAATAATATATCATCACTGAGGTAGGAATTCCCATACTCAAAATACAAATGACTCAAAGAATAAATGCCGACATGTAAATATCCATGTCAAGTAATACAGGTCATGGCCACCAAACATACATTGTGGATCCATGCCATTATGACTCAAATCTGAACATAGCCACCAAAAATACATTGTGGATCTATGTGTTAAAGAATCAAACTTGAACATAGCGACGAGAAATACATTGTGGATCTATGCAACAGTGCAATATGAATATACTCCAACGAAACCTAAATCTGTCAAAAAAGATCCAGGGTCTTCATCTCCATCGCTCTATAGTATGAAGCTAACCATGTGAATACATGTGTTGAAGTCGAACATGGTAGAAACCACTTGATTACCGGTCATTAGTGTATACCGTTAACAAGTGCGAGGGAAATTACTATTAATGTCAATGACTCCTAAGGTACTCTAGTAAAATCCAATGAATGAGAATTAATGACATAAAGTCGAACACTTGGTGAAATATCCCGATCAGGGGTCAATAATGAAAACCCACTGTCGAAAGCGAGGAAACCTATCATTGAGGCATGCAAGTTCCAAGGTACAAATTAGTTTCTAAGTCTAATTCCTGGATAATGAGTTGAAGTTGACAGGAAAAGACTCGTCACAGGAGGGCCTTAATGTATCCTCCATCAATGACATGAAACAGGTAACAAGATTTGAAGTAGATCAGAGTAAAAAATGATTCAGGACCGACTCAGGGATGGTCGACACAATAGAAGGCTTAAGGACTACAGAAATGGCGAACGCAATAGAACGATTTTCGGGTTGAACTTCTCTTTGAACATATTGACGACATGACAACTGTCTTGGAAACACTGACTCGACAATAGGGATCACAGACCAATTTGTAATCTTATAAAGTAGTATGATCAAGAGATAAGAGGTTTTTCCAACCTAGACACAAAGAGAGTGAAAGGGTTTCATGTTCAAAGGTGACTCTTCCATAGAATACAGGTTTAGATACATTAGTTTCCCAATTGTTCCCCCACCATTTCTAGTGAGTACATTTTTATTTTTATGCAATATTAAGGAGGATAACATATGCTTGTAATGTAAGATCATCCTTCGGATGAGTCCCTTGGAGTATTTTTAACGAACCCTATGTAGGACTGGTTCGGTCCTATATGGGCCTTTCGATGCTTGTTTTATGATTCAAAAGAAATAAAACTCAGGGGTTTTTCATGTTTAGAGAGTCTGAAAAATACTTAAATAAAACTCCAAAATATCATTTTTCATAGGTTAGTCTAACGAGACCAAAAAAGAGATAAACTACCTCTCAATAGACATTTTCTTCAAATACTTTAACGAGCGTGAAAAAAAACAAGATCGCTTGGCCCTATTTTCATGTTTAGATACATTTCTTTCCAAATTTTTACCCCACCATTTCTGGTGAGTACCTCTTTATTTTTACACAAGCTTGAGGAGGATAACATATGCTTGTAATGTAAGCTCATCCTTCAGATGAGTCCTTCACAGTATTTTTAATGAACCCTAGGAAGGAGTGGTTCGATCCCATATGGGCCTTTCGATGCTTGTTTTACGAGTCCAAAGAAACAAAACTCGTGGTTGTTTCATGTTTAGAGAGCCTGAAAAACACTTAAAGAAAACTCCAAAATCTCTTTTTTCATAAGTTAGTCTGACGATACCAAAAAAGAGATAAACTACCACTCAATAAAAAATTTCTTCAAATACTTTAACGAGCGTGAAAAAAACCAAGATCGCTTGGCAATCTTTTCATGTTTAGAGAGTCTAAAAAGAGCTTAAAGGGAACTCCACAGGGTTCATTTTTCATATAACCTTTATGAGTCCGAAAAAGTGATAAAATTTTACTTGGTTACATTCTCAGGTATTTACAAGCATGAGAGAGTACAAATACTAAGCTCAAGATTGTTTTCATTTTTACACAACCTTAAAACAAAAAAAAACTCTGCATGGGATAAATTTTATTTTTACACAAGCTTAAAAACTAAACTAAACTATGCTTGGACCTGGTTTCATTTTTACACAATCTTGAACCAAAGGAAACTATGCTTGAGGTAGGTAGTTTCATTTTTACACAATCTTGAACTAGAGAAAACTATGCTTGTGACCTCCCAACGCATTATCCAGGGATGGTTGGTACTTAGCCCCCAGCTTAAAGAGATAGCGGTTTAAGTTCAACATGAGTTCTAGCGACTAAAAGAATTTCCCCCCAAGCTTTAGTTCATCCAATGACACAGAAGGATGAAAAGAAGCTTCAAATACTATACGTAACGAAGTACTTGACTCAATCGAAGAGGGGGAAAAATATTTCATTTTTTAACAATCTTGACACAGGAACAAGAACTATGCTCGTGAATCCAAGTTCAATCCCTGGACCTATGTTTTAGTTTTTAATGAGCTTGACATGGAAACAATAACTATGCTCATAGGATTTGTTTCATTTTCCAAAGAGACGCAAAAAACTATCCTCATAACTGGTTTCATTTTTAATGAGCTTGAAATCAGAAAACCATGCTCATTAGATCTCTTCTTGATCATGGCTTCCAAAAGGATGAAGCTTCTGAAGGAAACCATGTCAAGGGACAAAACTCGGTCATGGATTCCATGAGATCTTTACTTGACAGAAGAAACACAGTCTGGAAGGAAGACACATCGAGGGATACGACAGGGGTAAAGAGATCAGGCTCTAATAGCTCTATCGAAGAGATGACCATGTCAACTACCGAATCCAAGTCATAAGAGACTAAGCTTATAGTGAGAGGCTCATCTTCATCGACAGCTGAAGGCATGTGAGACAATGCCACATAAGTGACCTGTGGCGGGGGTGATATCGTCTGCATATAATAATCATTTAGGGAGGTCATCGAGTTGGTAATCAAGTGAGGACCAACGAAAGAAAGTTTATCAATAGTGGAAATTCTTCCATCGTGTGGGAAATATATCACACAAAAAAGAGTGGATACAATATCTTTCATGGCATACACGTGATCTCTCCCAAGGAGTAAATCAAAATCCAAGGGGTCTGGGACTACCATAACATCAATAAAGACAGTTTTCCCTCCCAAAGTTACGGGAAACTGAGGGAGGAATCCTAAAGGGTGATTGGTTTTTTTATTAAAAGATAGCAGATTCTGTGTAACCGGTACAAGTTGAGGATAACCCAAACTTTGCCAAGAAATAGAGGACAAAATACTAATGGACACATGTTCATCTATCAATGTCTGAGGAGCATCTCAACCACAGACCTGTACGGTAATCTTGAAAGGAATGTGAGAGGGAAGACGAGGTCTAGTTATCACACTCCAATCAAAAAGGATGAACTCATTACTTGGAGGGGGTTCCACGGGAGAAGGAGGAATGCCCCCTAACACGATAGTGTTTATATCAACGAGAAAAATGTGCACAATATCAGGTTTACTCTCTAGCAGGAGAGTAGGATCGATCGATAACGGGATCAGATTGACTACTTGGGTTGCACTCTCCAAGGGGATAATGGGGTCGACGACTAGAAATGGATCGACCAGTTGGGTTTCACTCTCTAATGGGAGAGTCGGATCAAATGGGGATGGGATCATATTGACCACTTTTTCAACTGGTTCAACTAAGGACATGGCCAAATTGACTACCTGATCAACTGGAATGATCGATGAAGGGACCATATTGATCATTCCATCAACTACAGCTGGGTCGAGAGTAAGCTTTTGATAAGAAACTGGAAGTTGAGGTTGGGAAACATTCATGTCTTCCATTAATTTTGAGGCTTCATCCATATGAGGTAAAAATTGAGTTTCATGACTCCCTCCACATAACCTACATAGGAACTTGAATCTACTTTTCTTCTTCCCAATTGTATCCTAACTAGTTGACGGGAGGTCACCAACATGTTGTTCAGAGGCCGACGACATGGGATGGCGAGGGCATGTATACCATGCTTCTATAACCTTGGATAGACCAGGGAAATCCTTAAGAAGATTACTACCCTTACAAATCTTGCAAGGGTACTTGGGCTTACGGGTTGTTTGGGTGATCTTGGAAACATCAACACTCCCAATACGATTATCACTAACTGATTTTTTTCTAACATGTCTAGCAGTGGTTGGAAGCTTTGACCCTTTCTTATTTTTCTTCTTCTTAATATTCCTTTTCTTCTTCTTCTTATCCATCGGGTTACTATATTTAGAGATTTCACTCGACGAAGAAAATGAAACGGAAGAATACCTTGCAAGTGAAGAAGGCTAAGGAGATCTTACTAGTGAAGAAGGTGAAGGATAAACATGAGGTTGATGTTCTTGGGGGGAAGTGCTTACAACCAAACCACTTGCTACATTCGGAATTATCGGAGTGGAAAACAACCATACTGACAATCCAATTGTGAGACCTGGAAGGCTCAAAGTAGCGATGTAAGAAGGACCAACATTTCTATACGAAGGAAAAACAAAAGGTTCCCCTGGAAAAGGGGTTCCTTCATTGGTCGTTCCAGGAACTGACTCCATTAAAAATAGATCCAACCTAGAGTCTTCTTAAAAAAATAAACAACACACGCTAAAAATCCAGGAAGCAAGAAAACAAACAAAACCTTCTCACAATGAACACACTAGTTGGTGATGAAATCCAACATCGCGAGAACAATGTAAGAAGGGGATGATATAGAGTGGGTGGAAAAGTTACGTTGATAACCTTCTTAACGGATTTACACCTTGGTGCAAGCTCGCACACATAAACGTGGGTATACCCTCCAAGGAGCCCAAGTAAGCTTGGTCAATGTCGATTACAAGTATCGTGAAGAATTGTCCCTCCACAGTCACCTTGTGTAAAGACCCTAAAGTGATAGGCCACTAAGGTTACCAATTACGACAATGATGCTTGGGGAAATAGTCAACAATCCGATCTACGTGCAAGGGAAGGGTATCTAAGCCAGAAATAAACTCAAGAAGGTCCCCACAGGATTTTATTCTCAAGTGACCCCCAATAATACGCGCAATCTCTACAGTAAGACCAACAAAATAGGGTGAGTAACTATGCCAGTCTCAATGCGACCTCGTGATTGACCCTTGTGTGAGAAGGGCTTCCAAAAAAAAAATGTAGCAAGTGGATTTAACTCTCCCTATTACAAGATACCATGTTTGTTTACATCTTTGGAAAGTTATCTTTCAAACCTATTCCAAAGTCCTACACCCTAAGGTAATGTAGGTTTCCTACCATAAAATATAAAAATTTCTAATAAATTATAATAAGTGATTTATTTTAATGTTGTTGTTTACTCAAGAGGAAAATGGCATGGACTAGATGATGTTTTGACCAACTCTAAACAACGCAAAGAAATGAGAATTCAAATATTTCACTTCGATGAAAGCTATATTACGAGAAGGAGAAAATGTTTATCATTCCCAAATGCACAATGTCCCAAAAATGTTATTAAACTCATCAATAGTAATAACTTCAAGAAATGATCCTAAGAGACTGTACAACAATACACGATTCTTGGCCTAAGATACTGTACTTCAAGAAATGTTTTTAGGAATTCAAGACCAAAAATGCCAAAAACCATGCAAGTTCGCTACTTCATATTCAAAGATGTCCCTAATCTAATGCAAAGAAAGAAATACAAATTTATGTTTCAAAGATAACTAAAAGCAATAGAAGATCTCTATTAAAACAAAGCAACCGAAACAAATTTTATCTTTTAACATGAACTATTCAATAAAAGAAAAAGAAGTTATTTCACCAAACAATTCTAAAGAAAAAACAATGCTTTGTAATAGAAAGAAACTCAAAGAAAGAGATCAAATATTTCAAAAGAAAACAAGATAAAACAAAGAAAAGAAGGCTAAAAGAAGATTAAAAGCTGTCAAGCAGACTGTAAACAGACCCAACAAATCACCCCAAACACTTATCACAGATCTGGGCAGGGAAAACCATCAAAAAGTAAAACATTTCACAAAATCACCGCGGGCTACCAGCCAGCACAGTACGACGATCCTAGATCATCGTGGGCTTGAGAATAGTAGAGTGCGACGACTTCGCACTGTGTCTAAAGGTAGGATGCATCGATCCTATATCGTCACAATGTCCCTCAAAGAAAGGTGCGACGATCAAAGGAGAAATGGAAAAAATAAATAGAAAGAAGGTTTTCCAGTGAATTTAAACAGTCAAAGAGTTCACTTGGATCTCCTAGTGACTCAGAAGAAATAACCCACGCAATCAAAGAAAGAAATCAAGACAAACAAGGGAAAAAAATTGTTCCCCAGTATGGTCACCAATTTTTTTATTGGACAAATCGGTAAGTGTGGACACAAACAGATCTCCCTAGTTTCACCCCGAAACTAGAACAAAATAAGACATAATATAAAACTTCCCCTAAGTTTTAATCATCAAGCATACTAACTAACAAGAGATAAATTGCGTACCTTTTAAATGTCATTTTTCCTCGCTAGTTTCATCCTCTCTCCATTCCAAGGCTTATGGGATGTTGAACCTGTAAATAGACACAAGACAACAAAGTGAAAGAAACAACATATACTCAACAAAACTTATGTATGTGACCAAGGAGTTATACAATAAAATAAAGACAATTTAATGAGAAAGAAATATATTGTTTTATTAAAAATATGAAACGGAGAATACAACCAAGGCCTTAATGTTGTAAGGTCCCTTCCAATATTCCATTGCTTCCCACACACTTATGATCCACGGATTTTGTGACCATAGATCTGATAGCTACTCACAATTACTATTTAATCAAGCTATGGACAAATTTTCCAAGCTAATTTCCCAAGCTACAAAACAACTAACTTTCCCAATGAGAACTCCTCTCTTTTTATAAGTTGAAAAGGATAGGGTGAGGAGGTTAGGATGATCCCAATTGATCAAGGACGCAACTCAGATCCAAACCGATCGGAGGCCAACTCACCCTCGAAGATTCTCTTCTAGAAGAATCAAGAAGATGCTCTTTTTCCTTTGTACAAAAATTGTCGCACCCTTAAAACTAAGAAAACTGTGATGACGACGCAAGACACTGTGGTGAAACCTATGAATATCCTAGATCGTCGCACCCTTAACACTAAGCAAGGTGTGACGATCCTTTTCTCTAAGGTTTTTCACAAAGGAAAAGTATAATTTCATCTCTCTGGGAAAAAGTGTCTTCATTCTTCTTCAGGGATTCAGGCCATTGGTCCTTCTAAAGACAAAGGATAGGCTTACATCATTAATGGTCATAAGGGTGACGAAAATAATTTGTAACAAGCAACACTCTATCTCTCTCAAGCTGGGTATCCCAACTCGCACAAGTAAAACCAGTCATAATTTTTGCAACATAACATTACTCATAACCAGTGTGATCCATTCCTCCTCTCAACCATTTGTTTTATAGAATTCCCTTAGTGACAACTTTCCATTTTCACATTTAATTCATTTTTTTTTAATTTAATTAGGAATTATTCCCCCCATACACTTGTCAGTCGTTCCCTTAGTTGCACCAATAAATCCACAATTTAATATAATTAAATGTCAATTTCTCTCACCCATCCTAAAAGAAGTCCTAAAATCACTCTTAGTTGTCCCTTTATTCGTCTTATTTACCATTTATGACTGACGTCTTTCTAAAACGGATTTGAGTTAAAATATGAATGTTCTCTAGTTAGACTAGACTCTAGATACCTTTATATGCTTACACATTCTTGTATGATTTATTTCTTTCTTATTTTAATTTATAATTTGGTATTTACTTGCACAAAGTGTATTAAATCACTCTTTAGATTTGTTTTATTTGTTTTATTGATTTCTTAAATTGATTTACTTCACCCCTCACTATTTAATTTATAAAATTAGTTTTTAGTCTTCTCACGAATATTAGACTTAGGTTTAGTTACATTTTTATTTGCATGAGCTTAGACCCTTAAGGAGTATGCTTATTAAATTCATTCTTTAGTTAATTAATTAATTCGGTAGGTGCTCAATATTTTACAAGGTTTAACATTCTCTCAAAGTTTTCTAGGCCACCAAGATTCATTGACTCACCTTTTTAAGTATCACAACATGCCCTTCAAGACACACTCAATTCTCTAAGGGTGCAACTCACCTTTGATCCAAATTTTAATTATGTGACGTGGCCTTCAAGGGGAACTCCGTGCTCCAAGGGTGTCACTCGCCTTTGACTGGTTTTGGTAGTTTTCCAACCCTTGGAGTCAATACTCCATTCAAGTGACCTTGTAAGAGACTAAGGGATTCTAAGAAATAAGGAACCTGCGTTATTGTGTGCCCCTTAGAATCTTCATGAGAAACTATCTCAATTTTCCCTCACGACATCATGGATCTCTCGAACTACGTAATATTTAACATACAATTCAAGCCATGGCAATAGTTCTAGTAGGTTGTGACAGGGATTCTTCCACACCTATCCCTCAATATATGGTTGTTGTGCATGTCCCCTTTACTCCTTATGTGAATCCGAGTACCAAGCAATCATTAGCCTGCAACCATCAATGAAACACTGTCAAAGATCCATAAGCAATGTCATAATATAATCAATCATATGTCACATATACATAAATGAAATACTCAAACAAATACAATCCACTCCCTGACTCGATCCAGAGTCCAAGGAGGTTCATTGATGCCATCGACATCCTCAATCTATTAAGTGTTTTTCACACTCAGGGGAAACTCGTCAATAACATATGTCAATACATAGATATCAAATAACATAACATCATAATCCATCAACATCATCGTAAGAATCCATAAGCGAACAAACAACATATATTAAAACTAGATCACTTGCACACTAGTGTCCTCAAAGAATAAGTCAATAACATGTGCTCGCAAGAGAGGGATGTTACAATAGAGGTTTCCTCACCTTGCTTAAGGGATTCAATGCTATGCATCAATGTACACTCAAGGGATACTCATGAGATTTAATTAATTTTTCTAGACTTTATAATTCCATATTATTATCATTAGACCAACCATCTTTCTTGGATATCAATAATCATTGAATGGTTAAATGCATATCGCCTTTAAGTTGATGTGTTTTTTTAGTTCATAGAATTTCACAAATTTTGACTTGTATCCTTTAATTACCATCCCATAGACCCTCTTGGGTTTAATAATAACTAAATCTAATGTCACCAGAACTTCTAAAGAAATCTTCTATTGACCTTCGCCATCCTTGATCTTGACATACATAATCTAAAGCATATACTTCCTAATAGAATGTTATCATTGTTTAAATCTTATGGTGATTCACACCTTGTTTTTTTGGATAAGTACATTTGTATTGTTCACCACACTTTAATAAAGTTTTACTTGTTCTATGGATACCTCAAATGTGCTAAGTTATCGATAATTTGACATTTAAAAGCTATCCTCAAAAATGTTATGTTCCACTAACTCTTATATGCTAGACTTTAGACCAAGATTTTTCTTGTACTCATGTTCTCCACCTATTGTAATGACATTGAAATTTATTGAAATTTAATCCTAATGTACTTATTTGTTCTCTTAAGTAATATATTGAGAAATTAATTATAAAAAAAAGACCATAAAGGCTTGTGCATGGAAATCTACTTTTGATAAACTTTATATCAATGGAACGAGGTGAATTAGACCAGGACATGGGCTCATTAGAACCAAGGGCCGACACCACAGAGAGGGGTATGTCATATATATGACGTATCTTATGAACAAAATTTTATTTTAACAAATCATAACTATATCTGTCCTTGGAGTCTAATCAGTAACATAATTTGAAACAATTATGTGAAATAATTTTAAAGGTGTGTATTGTATTCAAAATATGATATTCATTCCCATATTCCTATCCAAGTATCCATATCAAAGTGACTAATTTCATCTATATATTTTTTAGTTTTGAGAGTGAATACACCGTAAGTTA
The DNA here is from genome assembly GCA_009831015.1 of Picea engelmannii. Lineage (NCBI taxonomy): Eukaryota > Viridiplantae > Streptophyta > Pinopsida > Pinales > Pinaceae > Picea > Picea engelmannii. The sequence continues at coordinate 257,719 of ML803132.1, forward strand.
AGGGTTTGAAAATAATGGCACTGAACTAATTAAAAAACAATATCGATAAGTAAAAGAGAGATAGTAATGAAGACCAAAAAAACGTTA
>ML803133.1:8616-34742 GCA_009831015.1 Picea engelmannii
TAGAAACCACTGATGGTTTCTGCGAGAGGACTCGAAGACACTTTGGGGTGATTGAAAAAGGAGATGAATAGTCTCTGGGAATCTTCAAGAGGGATGAAGATGCTCGTGGAGGTGATTGACAATTGGATGAGCATTGAAGCCTGTAACTGGAACAGAGAAGGTGAGCTCAACTGTCACAGAGAAGACGAAGAGTCTCAACTGCCAGAGAGGCTGAGAAATATCAGCATAACATACAGTTATGTTGAACGAGTGGAAAAATGGCCAGAGAAGTTGAAGAGTCATGATGATGATCAGATAAAGAACTCTAATTGTGTTGGATATCGACGCAGTGTGAGTATGCAAAGGTATTATGCGCATTGCATGCACAAGGTGCACAAAAGCTATAAATACACAGTATAGAGAAGAGATGGGGTTGTTGTTGTTATTGGAGTTGTTGTGGATGTTGTTGTTGAAGGTGATTCATGCATGAAGAAGGATCAGAGTGCAGTAGCTGAAAAGAACAAAAGAAGAACTGTGCAGTGAATGGACATGGCGCACAGAGCATAAAAAGTAGAAGAACAGAATGGGCAGCAGATGCATGTTGGAAGACAGTGAGGAAGTCTGAGTAGCAAAATCTTGTAGAACAGTGATGAGACTGGTAAGCTGTTATTGAACACTATATCACTGTAATAGGTTTTAGTATTTCATATTCATAATCCAGGGTGGTTGGGAGGTGCTAGGGAGGACTGGTGTCCTCAGAGGTTCAAGTGGGTGCTTGAACACAGGGAGTTGGTGTTTCCTTCTAGTTGGTGCTAGAGAAACCAAGGAGTTGGTGCTTCCTTCTAGTGGGTGCTATAGAAAAACAGAGAGTTGGTTGTCTCAGCAAGTCGTAGCTTGCAAAACAGAGATTGTAGCCTCACAATGAGTTGGTGCTCATATGTATGATAATGTAAAGAATGTAAATAATACTTATCATATAAGGAAGAAGAGGTTTTTACCCTGTATGGGTTTCCTTGGGAAATATCTGTCTCTGTGTTTCTCATATATGTGATTGATGCTGAATGTGCCATTGTTTATTTCCCTGCATTATTGTGATCATCATTGAGTTCCTTGTAAATATTTTAAAAGAAGCATAATTGTTTAAGCACGGTAACAACTGATTCACCCCCCCCCCTCAGCTGTCCAACAATTTGTCCGTCATTTCATTTCTTTTTCATGCAAGAGATTCCTTGAGTAAATTTTTAAAAGGATCTCCTACTCCATCATCTTTATTTTCATCCCCCATGGGTTTTTATTGGGCTCGGTGCGACCAATCTTGCAAAGGATTGATTGGTTGGAGTCCCAACTTCTTGTACCCAAATATTGTCGGGAACATGCACGAAGAAAAATAAATGAAGAGCAAACTTCTCTGATACCATTGATACAGATTTAGGAGAGGAACGAACTAATTATCCAACTAAATACAATAAACACAAAGATATGGATAACAACACAAATATCCAATGAACAATATCTTCTATTGAATAAATGAAATAGGCTAAAATTGTAAAACTGCATAACTCTGAGAAGAGATGTGGCTTATATGTGCATTCGTCTGAGAAGAATGATTACAATGAGACTCCAAAGGACTTTTTAAAATTACTCATGAATTCCAAAACCCTAGACATCTAAAAACCTAACTCTGGGAGGTGAAACACCAAAAGTCATGTTGGTACCTCAAATTCTCGGGATCATAACATTTTCATACGACCTTCGTTTTAGGTGCATGATAGCCCATTGGAAAGGTATTTTCGAGAAATTCACATTACACCTTCAAACTCTAAGTTTTTCTATAGTTTGAATTTGGCAAGCCAAAGAAACACTATTTAGGGCCCCAAAACGACCCTGGAAGTACAAAAAGATGTGCTGACGTGAAAACATCCAAAATAAGCTAGTTGGATTAGGTGGGAGGCAACAAGCCTTCTCCTGGAAGATGTGTAGGGATTCCAAAAACCCTGGAAGTGTATAACCCACAATAACAAACAAGTACAGAAGAACGTATTGAATGAAAAATTGTCAAGAGGAGCCAGATGGAATAGGTGGGTGGGCACCAATATCCACCTAGATCACTCCCTCAACGATATGACCCGCATCTCCTTCTTCGCAGGTCACTCAAATTTATCCAAGATATCATCCTCGTCATATTTGTATCCATAATAACTAGCATCAATTCTCTTGTAAATATCATACCTAGACATCCTCTTCTTTTCCTTGCAAGGCGTATCAAATATCTCTTTGACGTCGAGGAGGAATTTCACAACACCACTTGTACAATTGGTTGTTGGAATATTGTAACATGGCATATTTCAACAACCAATAGTACAAGTGGGGTTGGGAAATTCCTCCCCGACATCAAATATTTATTCGATAATCCCCTCAAGGCGAATAATATGAGTTTTAGGCAACAAGGATTACAAGCGAATTGATGCCCGTGAAGAAGGTGATGTGGTTAAAGAATTGATGGAGTGGAAGAGGTTCAAGTATGTCAAGAGGGAGGCCAAGTTGATGATTAATAAATCAGAGTTTTTTTTTGTTAATACACTCTTGTTCAAGGAAGAGGAAGATGTGGTATAATAAATGGTAGAGGAGGACAAGGGAAACCAACAACAGAGAGAGCGAGAGTGTTTTTTCCATGTGCCCCTTCTGGATGAGAAATTGATCTAGTACATGGTTGTGGAGAAGAATAAATAGGAGCTTATTAGTAAATACATGAGTAAGGATCTCAAGGAGGAGTAGGTCGAGGCTAAGGAAATGCTTAATATTTAGTGATATGGCATGCTCATGAAGCTTATCGATCATCAGTTTTTTCAAATGTGCTTTTTAAATTCTATAAATATGTGCCTTAGGTCATTCTTGAGGTTGAAAAAATATTATAATTAAGACATGAACCAGGGTTCCTTTCTTGTTGATTAGTAAAAAGGGGCATTGGGAAGCTCTGATCATAGATATTGGAATTCCTAATTATTCCAAAGTAGTGTCCAAGATGACAAACTTGGGAGGTAAAAAAATTGATGTTCTCAGTTCCATCAACAAGGGACTCGGTTGCATAAACTTTAGGGCTACAAAATTCCTCCTTGATTTCAAAGATGTATTCGATAAGCCATCTGAGGTGAAGGAGAGGAAGTGTAGTACATGCAATTTACAAATGAATTGACACGAGTTCATATTATGGCTACAGGAATGATGAGGACGATATCTTGGAGAAATTTGAGCATCCTGTAGAGGAGGAGATGTGAGCTAGAGCGCCGAGGGAGTGGAAAAGGATCAAGTTCGTGCGCTAAATTTTGAGAGGCACCGAAGAGTGATTTCTTTCACAAAACTTTAATTGTGGATCTTTTCATACTTTTTCATTAAATTGTTTGTTAATGCATTTCTACATAAAAACCACTTTTGTGTGCTTTCAATCGCATTGGTGCACTATAAAGAATATACAACACATGTATATTGTGTTTTTTCAAATCATGTTGATGTTGTTGTTGTTTGATTTATAAAATGTATTATGAGTATGCTAATGATTTTTCTGTTTTTAAATTAAATTTGATATGTATCAGTCATTAGAATTTAGAGTTTCCATATATATAATGTTCAACTTTAGTTTTATGAAATCATTTACTTTAGATTGTGATTGGAAAAACTTATAACCATTAAAGCCATATAATTTTTAATTCTTCTTCAAGGTGAATTGTTTGTTTTCCAACAATATATGATATGATGATTGAGATTTATGTGGTGAGAATTTTCTTCGGGTTGGTTTGGAATATCCACAGTATTGTTTTTTACTAGTCAATATTTCATTCACTACATTAAAGGTTGCCAAGGAAGGTCATGTTGGATTACTGAGGGGGGGTGAATCAATAATAGATCAATCTAATTCTTTTTAACCATAAAATGCAAGTGTTATATCAATGTAGCATTATCATCCAACAGTTTCAGAGTAAATAAACAATGAACAAATGAGCAATCATACACAGTACACCAGTGTTTTTACCTGGAAACAAAAAGTGGGATAAAACCACAGAATGATTTTTCTTATATGTCTTTAAGAATTACAATAATTGGAAGCACCAACTTCCTTTTTTTCTAGTTGCAACTAGAGGAGGCTCCAACCCCCTAGTTTCTCAGGCTACAACCTGAAGGAATATCCAACTCCCCAATTCTCTGGCTACAACCAGAAGGAGGCTACAAGCCCCTATGTTCTCTGGCTACAAGTGGAAGGTGGAGACAACTACTTTTCCTTGCCCCGTCCAACTGCTCTGACATAGAAGTAGAATGATGGAACCACTGTCACACTATCACTGTGAGATATACCATTGTAACAACATGTGCCAATGACCTGCAGCAAACCAACCTATAACAACTTGTACCAAACAACCTGTAATCAACCTGTACCATAAAAAAGTACATCAACCATGCACCAACCTATACCTCAACCTGTACCATCAATGAGTGCATCAACCATGCACCAAATATGTACCAATCATGCATCAAATACACATAAATTATTATTCATCAAGATGTACCAACATCATCAACTATACACCTCATGTATGTGTCAAATCATCAACTACTTGTCTCAACCATGTACCGAAAATGTACCTTGACCATATACAAAATACATACACCAATATAACCATCAAAATTTCTCTAGATATAGATCACACTGTCCATAACCAAATACCATAAACCATTACATCAAACCATGTGCCACAACCTCACTGTTATACAACCTCTATCTGTAACATACCTCAACCAAAATACCTCATCAATTTCATCATCCAAATCTGATTTGTAAATATGTAATAGACCTGGTGTATATGATCACATACCTACAAACCTTCCTTAACAAGAGACTAGCATTTTCATCAAATTTTACTTTAGTCTTACATGACTAGTTTTGGATTAGTCAACAACCCTAACTTGAAATAATCGTAACTATGTACCTGTAATGAATAAAGATAGGAAAATAATACACAATTTTCTTCAGTGTCTTTTATGAAATTCCTCCAGGTTTCACTACTTGGATCCTCTCAGAAAAGGAGCTATAGCTAAAATGACATACCTTATTGAATTCTGGCTTATTCTAGAGAGCAAACTTGTAGAGTGTGCCCCGCACAGACTGTTTGTTGTATGGATCTGAAAATTGTAAACAGAATACTACAGAATGTACTATAACCAATACATTTTGTATTGTTGAATTTGGATCTGTTATGAAGAATTTATGACGTTTTTACCCGAAACACCTGTTTTAGACTAGCCACAAACCCTATTTTCCACAGAGTGTAACTCCAAAAATACGACGACCCACAATATGAATTTTGTATCACAACTACTTGGATATGTTTCCTCAATGGCCTCCCAATTTCAAGTTCTAAATCATTCTAGAAAAAAATTGATTGCGAAAATGGTGAGATGACCTGTAAATAACATACCTCAGAAAGCATCATCAAAAGAATTTATCCTCCCTTGAATTTCGACCTTCTTTACTTCACCTTCCCTATGAAATTCGGCTTAGATATCCTTTGGTTACCTCAGTCACTTGTATATATTCAATATTCTTAAGTGTTATTAAAATTAGAGAGCCTTGCCTCTTATTTATACTTTCATGTAGCTTCCTCAAGGGGTTACCTTTTAACCATCTTAACCCACTTTCCTTATTTTAGGGAAAACCAATTGTCCACTTAGTAATTTCTCCATTAACTTTATTATTTAAATAATTTCTTTTGTATCCACTTTGAATTATAGTAAACTCATCACTTCACTTTATTATTTACTTTCTAAAATCTCTTAAACCACTTTCCTTATTTTAGGGCTAACCCACTTCTAACCACTTGTCCACTTAGTAATTTCTCCATTAACTTTATTATTTAAATAATTTCTTCTTTGCAACCACTTTGACTACTTTGACGTCTCGGGGCTTCTAGATGACTCATGGGAGTTCTCCAACTTCACATGGCCATAACTCTCTAACCATGAGGATTTATGTGACGTTCCACATACCACTGGAAATGGAATGACATGTAATATCCATCCAGAATAGTTTTACCTTCAAATATATTAAAAATCATACCATTATACATCAAATAAACTTGGGTCCATTACCTAGACCTTTTTGCTACCAGAATTCACTATCGGACTTTCTTCAAGGGTTGACATCAACGACAACCAAACCAAATAATCAAAAATATCCCCCTTCGGCATTAATGGAAACACTCTAATGTAATATTGTAGTCATATCACTCATTCTCCCCCTGTGACCATCGCTCCCCTTGGAACCATGCCTATGTTCTCTTTCTCCAAGTATTTACCTTTGCATCTGATAAATCTCTCCCCCTTTGTCATCAATGGCAAAGGCATCTTTCCATATGGGTTTGCTCCCTCTAACTAAACTTTCCTTGGGTATACTCCCCCTGACTGAACTCTTCCTGAAACTGATCCACCAACCTGAACTGTCCTCTTTATGGTGCTTCCTCATGTAAATATAAGACATATAAGATAAGCATTCAAAAGAATTCATTTTGGAGTAGAAATTACTCCGAGTCTCTAGAGAAAATACTCAAAGGCTTCCCTTGGAAGCGGTTTTGTAAATATGTCTCCCACTTGTTCTTTTGTGCCCACATATTCAACTCTTATGTTATTCTCTGCAACCTGTTCCCGTAGAAAGTGATGCTTTATTGGAATGTTCTTCATCTTGGAGTGCATCACTGGGTTCTTTGAGATACCGATGACGCTTTTATTATCACAATAGATTGGAATGGGCTCATCATACTCAACCTTTATATCTGTCAAAGTTTGTTTCATCCATTGAACCTGAGTAGAACATCTTGTTGTTGCAATATAATCTGCTTCAACTGTAAAATAAATATATTGATGATTGTTTCTTGCTTGGACAAGATACTAAACACTCACCCAAGTAGAACATTGTTGCACTGATGCTTCATTGGTCATCAATGAAACATGTCCAATCTGCATATGTGTATGCAATAAGTGATAGATCCTTTCCTTTTGGATACCATAATCCAAACTCTTATGTTCCTTTGAGATATCTGAAAATACTCTTCGCTACTGTTATAACCCTAATTTTCACCAGACATGCTTACCTGGCATCAGGCCATCTCAGATTCCATATTTTCCAAAACACTGTTGAACAACTCTTCTTAAAAACCTCTTTTATAAAGGCCCACACGCCCTACTCCATTACTGCACGTGTGTACACGCTAGCTGACCTAAAACAACCCGCGTGTACCTACAAAAGCACGAAAAAAGGAAAGTTTCTGATGGAACACACAGCTTTGGGTGAGTTAACTAAACCTTACAACCATGCATGGCCGAGGGTTCGTCCAAATACCTAGCTTCTTCTAACCTATAAAAGAAGGGTTAGGGGTCCCATTTGGAGGAGGAGAATCATAGTCTATACCCAATTGCATATTCCCTTTGTCCCAACCCTTTAGCCTTCCTTGTGCAAAGAGAGAGATAGAGCAAAGAAGTTGGAGGATAGTTGAAGAGGAGCCCAGGACCAGGTTCATGGAGCAGAGATCAGCTTCATCATTGTAAGTTGATTTGTTGAATTTAATAACAAAGAAATACTTTTCCTGTCCCACCATATGAGGTTTTTATGATTTATTGTATACTTGTTTATCGAATCTCTAACCCAGTAATCTATATATTGAATGCATGCAGAGTTTGTTGTTGGTTTTTTGTGAATGTAGGTCACCCTTGGGAGGAGAGTTGCAATCAAAAAATGATCAAGCATAAGGAAGGATCTACATCAAACTCCCGTAATAAGGTACGCAAACTTAACTATGTATTTGGTTAAGAATAATGGGGATTAGGTCTGGGACGAAGGTAGAAAGTAGAGATCTTTAGGTCTTTTTTGCATGCATAATCTAACCCTAAGTGCTAGTGCGTAGAGGGATTTCCCACTCACAACAGAATTGGCGACCATACTGGGGAAGTCTCTAGGGTTCCTAGGGATATTTTTTAGTATTTTTAAGAACTGGTTTCATTTTCCTATTTTTAAAGTTTCTACAAAAGTCTGAGCTAACAGAGATTCTGGTCTTCCATACCAGTTATCTCTGTTTCTTTTCTTGACAGTAATTTTTTCAAGACCCATAGAGGTACACGCAGCCTTTATAAGGTCTGCACGCACATACCCGCGCCCTACATTCTCACAGCCTACATGTACACACTAGCCGAGGAGGTGATAGTCGCGTGTATGATTCCAGAAAATTGCTTTTAAAGAGGCAGTCATCCTCTTCCTTGTCAGAAGTAGTCCTTCTCAGGGGTTTTCTGGAACTCTTTCTAGTCTTTGTTGCTTGCAGTCTGTAGCTTAGGTTTCACCTCGGATTGGTTTGTTCTGTGAATTTTTCCTTGAATTGTTTTCTTTTTCTGTTACAGTAAGTGTTTGAGTCTTCAAGAGATTCTAGTTTTCAGTACCGGTAATCTCTGCCTGGGCTGGCTTGCTTGGATTTTTGTTTTTGTCTCAGATTTTTAGGGATACACGCGACCTGTATAAGGCCAGCACACGTGTACACACTCTCTGACTTTATGCAGCTCGTTTGCACATGCTTGTTGTTGAACTGTCAGTGGTGTGCTTGAGGAGAAGTGTTTTTTATTGAAGGTGAGGCAGTCATCCTTTCCTTTGACAAGAGCTATACCTCTCAGGTTTTTGGGTCTCTGTCATAGCGGTCAGTAACTTAAGTTTGATCACAACAATAGATTTCTTTTTCAATTAGAATTTTTCCTCAAAATTTTCTTTTATAGGGTTTTGAGACAAGTGTGAGAGTCCATTTTTAAATTTGCTTGTGTGTGAGTTTTGACGTGACTCTTTGCGATCTGCGCTGAGGCCATAAATTTTTCTTGGTTTTGACTTGTTGGTATTTTTCCTTTTTTGCTTTGTGAGCATTCAAATAAAATAAAAAAATAAAAAATTATTTCTTTGATTGGTTAAAAAGTGTTTTTTTGCATTAGTAACTAGGGAAAAGTCTTTTATTTCATAAGTTCTTGACGATTTACTTAGATCATAAGTAGCTTGTAGTCGAGTGAAATCCTGCTTTGAGTTTGTTGTTCAAAGATCTTAGAAAAAAAATTAAGTTTGAAAAGTTGTTTAAAGAAAAGTTTGTGTTTCCAGCTTTCTATTTATTTTTCTTTCATCTTTCAAACATCACTAGTTTCACTTTCATAACCTTTGACTTAAGACCATCCATAAAAGTTAATGCTAAATCTAAAAATCATTAGACTTTTTATGTTTGTAGGGTCAACCAACTATTTTAGGGTTAGGGCCTTGAATTAGGTTGGAGAGGAAACTCTTCAAGACCATTAAAATCAAACATTGGAGTCTGAGTTAGGGAGTGTCAAAGTCCAGTATCATGAAATTTCTCTGGGACCCCCCTATAACACAGGGGATAAACATGAGGTCTCATGTGAGAAGGTAGCAGATATAAACCCTGCAAAGATGGACCAATCGTAGTGGAGAACACATATAGAGGGCTTGTCTTGGGATTCCAGTGATTGCATTTGCCACAGAGCTTCGTGGATCTCGAATCCGTTCGAGGTCCTCAGTTGTCTTCCGAACCACTTTCTTTAGATACCCTTGACAGGTTTTGGGCTCAATACCCTTATCATTGTGGTCTACCCGACTTTCGACTGTACCCGCCTGGTGACTGTTCGTGCACTGGCAACCTAGTTGCCTATCTTTATAGAAACATACACAGGTGACTGCGGGGGTATACCGCGGTACCTAGGATAGACATCGGGCCACACTTTGCAGAGTATACCTGGAGGGTGCTTCCGTGTTCGAGTTTCACTTGCACCGATAAGTTGCTCTAGTGTTGGTTGTTGTAACTATTCTTCCAATTAGTTTAGTGTTTGCTTGTTTTATCTTGTAGGGACTTTTTAGTGTGTGTTGTTTTCTGAATGAGTAGACAGCTCTCGAGTGTCTTCTCACACAGTGGAGGATCATGAGCTCTGCCAGTCACGAAGGCTCCTTGGCCTATCACTAATTACACTAGAGCCACCCCCACCACCACTAAGGCGAAAGCTAGACCAAAAAGGGTCTTTTGAAGTGACCGGGTCACAAGAAATTGTGCCCGACCAACATTCGGAGGAATCGACTGTTTTAGAACTTGGAGCAAAAGCTTTTGGTCTATTTGAAACCTCAACCACTGATCTTTTGGCACCCATCATCATACCAATTCATCCTTACGAGTGTCAGACAATGTCGCACGTAGAAATGGAAACAAATGTTGTTACTCCTTCTGAGAATTCTTCAATTCCCACTATAGTTGTCACTATAGGAGAGTTTCCACCTCCTAACCCACTGTCACCGGTCTGGGCCACCATGGTCTCAGCTGCCTCTACCTCACACAGTGGTCTGATCCCGTCTATGGTGGCAGCCACAACCCCTTTTCCACCAAGTGCGACAGGCCCTCCGTTCTCATATGGGATGCCTAGCTCAGGTACAAACCATGTACTTTCCTACTCCACATTACAAACTTTAGGTCTGGGGGAAGGGAGCTCCAACGCTCCTCTGCAAGGTCACATGGGGGTCACTTCAGCTTTGTTTAATGCTTTCCCTTATGGGGGAGTTCATATACCTCCTTCGTCCCCTTCGCTCGATGACATGCATCAGCAATCCATCGGGCCACCTGCACACCAAAGTTTATTTGGAGAAGGGAGTCAAGGACCGCCTTCACATAATATGTCGGTAGGTTCGACACCATTTTCTTTGTTCGGTGCGTTTGGTAAAAACACCTTCTCGTCAACTACTTTCCCGACTGGGGGAAACCCCGGTTTCGGACAACCTATTCCTATGCAGGGTACTATTCTTGCACAGGGGGCAAACCCAGAAGCTTCTTCCACATCAGGGCCTTGGAATTCTTGGCAAGGATCCATTCCTTCATCAAGAATGTCGATTTGGGGCAATTATTTCCATAGTCAATGGAACCCCGGACAAGGTACTATGCCTATCCCCACGGGATCAGCATGGGGCAGCCCTTCCCAAAGTCCTCCGAATGTAATGCACACCCATCCATCTACGTCCCATTTTGGGAATCAGTTGATGATGTCTCCTCACACGTAGAATCCATACACTGGCCATGGCCATGGTTTTTACCAGAACCATGGTCAATGACCAAACTTTTCCTGCCAACCTAGTGCCAGTGAAACTCCAGGCCCCTTTTTCCCAGGTTATCACAAACAACCCAAACTACCTTTCCTGGCAACCTTGCATTTGCCAAAATTGACAAGTTTGTTGAATGATGTTATCTGTCACGATCCACGTTGGCCTCATATGCCGACGAAATTGCCTTCGGACATACCAAAGTTCGAGGCCAAGCTTAATGAATATCCAAGCGATCATGTGACTACCTTCCACCTTTGGTGCTCATCTAACACGTTGAAAGATGATTTCGTACAGTTGTGATTGTTTCAACGTACTCTCATTGGGAGTGTCGCGAAATGGTATATTGAGCTCGACCGCTCAAGATACTCTTCCTTTGGTGAATTGACAATGGCCTTCCTAAACCATTTCCAATTACCTGTGAGATAAGACGTTGGCACAGAATTGTTGGCCAATTTCGCACAAACAAAAGCATACCATATCTCTGATCACATCCAAGAATGGAGACGTTGGAAGATTTTAATTGAGGTACCAGTCCCACCAGCATTCCTGCTCGAGTGGTTCCTTAAGTCTTTGGTCCCACAACTATCCAAAGACGTCACGACTTCAGGAGTGTTTTCCGAAGAAGACACCATCATGAGAGCACAACAGCTTGAGCTCATCTATTCTCAGTCTGGTTTATTATACGAGATCTTGCCAGATGCGCCACACTTAATACTTGATAAAACCATATAGATATTTGGACCACATGCTGATGGTATTGTTGGTTCAGCACAAACAAATCCCACTGAGCAACTAACGAAGCAATTGCAACAATTGTCTATACAACACACAGCGGCCAACCAAACTATTGTTTTGGCTGCTCCCCCTACTAAAACGTCAAGTGTTCACACAGTGCAATCAACAAATCTAAAGGCCACCCAGTAGCCTGAAGGAAAGAAAAAACAATGAAAGAAGGGTAAGGGGGATAATAAACCCACTGATAATGTTGGTGGGGGAAACACTGAGAAACGGAAGGCGAGGTATCCATGCAACCTGTGCGTAGAAGACCACCCGACCCACCTATGTCCCCGGCTTGCAAAGGCCCAAAATTTTGTGACACAGCAACAACTTGTTGTGTTAACCAATCCATTTCAACATGGACAAAACCTAACCCTAGCCTCTTCAAGCGCGGAAGGGGGCAGTCAAGGACCCTCTCCATCTTCGAACAATCCTGCATCCGTGAATGTATATATGATGAAGGGTGATGTTTTCATATCCACTAGAGCACATGGCTGCAGTAAACCAAGCACTTCTGAGAAGGGAAAAGAAGTTGAACTCCCATCTCTTCCTCTACAGATTCAGAAGACTTTGGGAGAAACAATGACACGCATCCTGAAAGGCACGTTCAAAAAAGATTCTCACAACCCAAACGCAAGGGCCGCCCAGAAATATTTTGTGGTGGAAGATTTGTCTCAAACCCCTTGTGTGATGTCTGCTTTGGAGGTCCTCCAAAGATGCCCTTCCCAAAGGAAAGCTTTGTTAACCGCTCTAGGATCCACCAAGACTTGTAATCTGGGTACCATCATGCTAGATAAACACGAATTAAAACCTCGTCTGCCTTACCACGTAGTGTTTCAAATAGTAGTGGCTCACCCCATGAAAACTTTTACTCGAAATATTTTCCACACGGTGGTTGATGAGGGTGCCTCGACATGCGTTATGTTGTTGGCATGTTGGAAGGCCATTGTCCTGCCTGTTTTGTCTCCGTCGCCCACTCTTCTCACTGCTTTCGACGGTCGTTTGTTCCGATCGCATGGTATCATTCCCTCTTTTCTCATGCAATTAGGAGGGAAGACCGTGTGAATTAAGGTAGAGGTAGTCGACGCATCCCTCGACTACAATATTTTGTTAGGAAGGAGTTGGACTTATGCCATGCAAGCAGTTTTTACTACAGTTTTACGGGTCTTGTTGTTTCCTCGCGAGGACCAAATTGTGACCATTGATCAATTGTCTTTCTCTAGATCTGACCCTTCATTAGGGGTTTTCGCAGTCCCGATGATTGATAATCCTCAACTAGGCATAGTCAAAGTAGGGGTTGGTTTGTTCCCATATTTGATGGGTACCTTCGATTACCTGCCCCTTCAAGGTGATGTCAAGTTCATATCCGACCACCATAAGGTTAAGATTTTCCAAGTTTTGTCGTTTCGTACGACTTACTTCACTGATCCATGGATACTTCCTTCCCCATCAGCCACGATGGAGGGGACAGGGCATCCAGGCATGTCCATGCCCTTGTTTGCAGCTAAAGTAGCATACTCTTTAGTCCATCAAGCTTCAGCCAACCCAAATCCAAATCCTGCAGAAGAGTTTGATCCGCTTCTAGAGCCTATTTGGGCTCAAGGTTATCTCGCTAACACCAATTCATTAGACTTAGTATTTCCCTCTGATGAATCAGTAATTGAAGCAATGACTATTCCAGACAAACCCTGGGATGATCTTTGTCACAGATCATTATTTCTCCCAGAGTTAAGTAGAATCGAGGTTGGAGAATTCACCTTGTCTGTGACTGGAGATAGGTTTTTTCCTATTAATCCATTAGCTACGCATGAGGTCTATGATGAGGGTAATATGGAAACCATCGCTGAAACCATACCGATCAATATCTCCAGAACCCCTGGCATTGTGGAGAATTTTTTCATTAGAGTTGACTGCTCTCCCAGAGAGATTCAAATCTACACAGATCTATTGAAAGAATTTTGCGATGTTTTTGCCTGGTCTTACGAGGAGATGCCAAGCATCAATCCAAAAATAATGAAACATGAAATCACAACTTATCCAGATGCCAAGCCTGTCTGGCAGAAGCTCCGTCCAGTTAACCCCAGGAAAGAAGCATCCATTAAGGTTGAGGTTGAGAAACTGCTAAAAGCTGGTTTTATCTATCCTATCCATTTGACCCAATGGGTGTCAAACCCCGTGCCAGTCAATAAAAAACAAGGCACAATTTGTGTATGTACAGACTTCTGTGATTTGAACAAGGCCTGTCCCAAAGATAATTTTCCCACGCCATTCATCGACCAAATAATTGATGAATGTGTGGGTTGTGAGGCCTTCTCTTTCATGGATAGTTTTTTGGGATATAACCAAATACAAATCAAACCTGAAGACCAGCACAAAACAACTTTCATCTGTCTTTGGGGTACATTCATAGATCGTAAGATGCCTTTTGGTCTCAAAAATTCTGGAGCGACCTTTCAACGGGCCATGTCTTTTTCTTTCCATGACCTCAAGCATATAGTCGAGGCCTATTTAGATGATTTAGCATCTCGATCTCGTAAGAGAACGGATCATCCCACACACCTCCGACTTATCTTTGAGCGTTGTCGCTACTTCTGGATTCGCTTGAGTCCAAACAAGTGCAGCTTTTGTGTAACATCAAGATGTTTGTTAGGTTTCATAGTGTCGACAACAAGGATCATGGTCGATCCTCTCAAGGTTAAGGAAATAATTCAATAGCCCCCCCCCATGCACAATCCTTCAACTTCAGAGTCTACAGGGCAAGGTGAATTTTTTAAGATGCTTCATCGCCAACTATGCCGAGATCACCAAGGGCTTTATGTGCTTACTAAAGAAAGAAGTTCCTTTTTATTGGGACGATGTCGCACAATGCTCTTTCGCAGCGTTGAAACATTCCCTCACAACTGCTCCTCTGCTCTGACCACCTAACTATAACAAGGATTTCTTATTATATTTGGCTACAGCAGAGTCAACCATTGGCATGGTCTAAGTTCAGGAAGATGACTTGTTCTCAGAATATGTGATCTATTACCTGAGTCGAGGCCTCGTAGGACCAGAACTCAATTATTCTCATATCGAAAAACTTGCGTTGGCAGCAGTCCTTGTTGTTCAACGGTTCCATCATTGTGTTCTGTTTCGCAAGACCATTGTCATTGATGTCGTGAATCCATTTCAGTACATGTTGACACGACGGGTAATAGGTGAAAAGATTAGTATATGGATAGTCATCCTCCAGGAGTTTGACTTAGATTTCATTTCAGCGAAATCCAAAAAGTCACTGGTCTTCGTAGAACTTATTTCAGAACTTCCAGTTGAGTCAAGTGATGTTGTGCCCGAAGAGTCACCTATTAGAGGACATATGTTTTTTATCACCTCTTCGGATCCCTGGTACGAAGATATACTTATCTATCTCTAGACTTTGAAGTTCCCCACCTCTACTTCTCATGATGAGCGTCGACGCATACGCCATCAGGCTAAGAATTATCTCATACTCGATGATACATTGTATCAGAGATGTGTAGAGTGCATCCTGTGTTGATGTCTCACTCATGAAGAAGCAATTATCGTGCTTAACAATTTCCATACCAGAGCCTGTGGCGGTCATTTGTCTGGGTTGGAAACAACCCAAAAGATTCTACGAGCAAGTTACTTCTGGCCGATACTAATGAAATATTGTATCGAATCGGTCAAGAAGTGCCACCTGTGCCAAATCTTCTCTTGGAAGATGAGGGCACATCCCGCTCCCATGTTTCCTGTCATCACAGTTGGTCCCTTCACCAAGTGGAGGATTGATTACACTACATGAAACCCTCCTTCAACAAGGGGGCATCGTTACATCATTGTAGCCATAGACTACTTCACGAAGTGGGTCGAAGCTATGCCAATGTTTAAAAATGATGGAGAGACTGCAGCTCTCTTTTTATTCAACCAGATAATAGCAAGGTTCGACGTCCCAAGGGCGATTGTCACTGACCATGGCAGTCACTTTCAAAACCAGATGATGACTAAGTTAACATCAAATCTTGGGTTACGACAGGAAAATTCATCACCCTACTACCCCCAAGCAAATGGTCAGGTGGAAGCTGTGAATAAAACTCTTAAGACCATTCTACAACGAACGATCAACTCAGCCAAGTCAAATTGGCATTTGATGTTATACTCGGCACTATGGGCTTACCAAACGTTTGTTGAGCCTGCAATCAGTTTCTCACCTTTCCAACTCATTTACGGGTTGTAGGCAGTCTTTCCTATCGAATGTCAGATCCCATCTCTAAAGTTGGTAGTACAATTATTGTCAGATACTTCTCCACTTGAAGAGCGGTTATTATACCTTAAGCAACTCAATGAGAATCATCGTGATGCGGACCTAGCCAACGAGGCTCACAAACATAAATTCAAGTGTCAATATGATAGGTTCATTCATCCTTGGATTTTTTTTGAAGGCGACCTTGTCCTGGTCTATGACCAAGATAAGGACCCCCTGGGGGCAGGAAAATTCAAACCCATGTGGTTCGGACCTTTCATCATAAAAGAGGTTCTAAAGAAGGGTGCTTATCGTCTGGTTGAATTTGAAGGGAATGCTTTGGTAGAGCCTAGAAATGGACTCTACCTCAAGAAGTATTACTCATAGGCAGGTCACCATGGGTAAATTTTTGTAACATATGTATAGTCTTTGTACTATTACTTTCTAGTTTTTTTTTAGTGTTATGGACGTGTCGTTTTGATGTATCTTTCATCACTGTGGCAGATGTCAAGTGAACCCAAGGTGTTCATTGGGTACACAGATGGTTCTATCCGGCACACTCGGAGGCTTGCCTCCACAACTTGGGTAATTTTTACACCTCGAGGCCAGTTATTATCTTCCAGAGGTATATGCTTAGGTGACACCACAAACAATGTCGCCGAGTACAGTGCAGTTATTGAGTTGCTTCATGATGCTCAGTCATTTGGTATCTCTCATCTCCGGGTATATCTTGATGCTCAGTTAGTTGTGTCTCAGTTAAATAGAGTCTACCATGTTCATGATCTAACTTTACACTGACGATTCCTTAGGGTACATCTCTTAGAATGAAGATTTGATTATATTACATATTTTTATGTTCCTAGGAGATTAAATCAAATTACAAATACTCTAGCTAATCAAATTTTAGATTGGCATCTTGCACACATATGAAAAGACATACACATAAACATGTAAATACATTTTTTTCAAACATGATCCATAAACCACAAAAAGACATAAAAATCCATATATAACATCATAGTCACTAGAGTACATAGGTGGACTCAAGCACCTCAAAAATATGACCAATAACAAGTCACAGGGATTATGCCCTCAAAAAATATATACAAAGTAGTGCTCTTGGCACATGAAAAGTCTAGCTAAGGTCAGGGCCCGTGGGCCCTGTTGTACTGATCTAGAACGTTTGCCAAATGCTGAAACAATCGGACCCACGTCCATGGTGCCCCCACTACATGAGGCTACATAGATGGTGGCAGGTCCTCAATCTCTACCATAAGGATTGTGCGAGTGAGGGCAGTAAAGCTCCGCTTGACTCATCTCAACACCCTCTCAGCCTCTTTGGCTAGAAGATCTCATGTTGCTGTTGGTCCCCCTGCGATGGCAGGTGCGGCCCCTGGCCGAGGAGGATGCTTGTTCCTTGCATAATCAGCAGGTCGCATTGGTCCCACATCTACACACAACAAAGACATATCCATCAAATACTCTGGTATAAAAAAAATGATATATAACAAAAAAAACATAAAAATTACATATGTTTAACAAAAAGAAAATGAATGATGGAAACTTACCCATCTCTCCTCGCTCCTCACCAAGAGGTACCTGTATCTCAGGATCTCTCGAAAAATCAATCACAGCATAAGGATAATCCTCGATGACTGGGATCTGTCACAACAACCACGCGAAGAAATCATCGTCGAAGGACTCATTGGTCCTTCCACCACCCTGTCGTGACAGTAACACTGCCCATCTACACATAGCAGGAACAGAGGCCTGATGTCCTCATACCACTACTCGAGGACTAAAGTTCAAAACTCTCTCAAAGAAGAAAGAGCATAGAATGGTCCTGAACCTAAAGTTCCTCTATGCCCACAATCGGCAATCTGTCAACTGCCTCTTCATACACTATAACAATGTGGTGCTCCAATCAAATATTTGTGCATTTAAGCACTGGACTGAACAGTTCATCTATGCCCGGGACGCCCGATGTAGAGCTGCAAAACCAATGATTCACCCAATAAGAAACACTATCACCTGTAGTGATAAGTCAGTAATCTTGCTTATGGGCACCTGTGAGCTCGAGCGGTCTGTACCAGCCTCACATTAAATACCTATCAATTCTGCTATGTTATGCGACCCCAAAGGAAAAGTCTGGAAGTTGACTATTTCCCCTCTTATGGAGAGGCTAGTCAAAAATATGTATGTCCTCGGTCGTGGGCACTAGTGACTTCCCCTCTAACATGAATGCCTCTGCATCCGGATGCCAATATTCAACCAAGGAATTTAGTAGCCTAGGTTGTGCCCGCATAAAAGGACATAAGAAGAACTTGAGCAACCCACATTGCATCAAGGCATCCATAGCATTGGGTTCTTCCCCGACCAACTCAGTAATCTCCTTATGCTCTCTTTCTCTCTAGTGAACATACATCCTACAAAACACCAAGGTTCAGGAGAGTTAACCCTTGGTTTTTTTTTTTTAAATCATTCAATAAGAGGGTCCACGCGGTTTGTAATGCTGACAGTCGTGTGTACATGCGTACAGGGTTTACTCTGCCTGATTGTACATGCAGATTGTCCTGAGACAGGCCGCGTGGACCTAGGCCCGACCTTTTGAAGGTCGATGCCCCCAAAAAAATTGGAACTTAAAGAAAAAGTAAAGATTTAAATTGCAAGATAAGAGAGTTTGTACTTACTTGGTCCAGACAGATGGTCATTTCATCCATTGTAGCTCCCGAAATCACCACTTTTATCAAAGGGGTTTTTTTGGCTCCAGAGTCAATTTCCAAATCAACAATGGTGATAATGAATTGTCAACTTCTATTTATAGACTTTTTGGTCTCTTTTTGTCACTTTTTTGGCCCCCCTTATCATTTTCTTTTAAACAAAAACCATTTAGAGTGATCCGGGAATTGCATTGGAGGGGTATGATAGGGTATCGGGACTTTTTTTGGAGTTTTGGGTAACTTTTTACGGTCCATGGAAAAATCTCAAATGATCAGCTTGAGCATATAGGTTAGGTTTATACCCTGACTTTTGTATCTCGTTGTATTTATCCCTTTTCCATAGGATCGATCCCATCAAGTTGCAACACAGAACCATCATTGTTGCTTTAGAAGTGTTGTGTGTTGGTGGTAGAGCTTACTGGAAAATGGATGCCCTAGGTAGATCCTGGTTGCATTATGGTGTCCATGTTGTCTCTAATAACTGTAATCTCGGGAGTCCTTGTTGTTTTTCTTGATTGCGAGTTTGAGCCTCATTTGCATGATTCCTTTTCACTCTTGACCTCACCCTCGGGACTTCCAAAAGATATAACGGGTCTTCTTTTAAGCCCTTTTCAGACCCTCTAAACATGAATAGATTATTGAGTGATCTTGTGGCCTTTCACGCTCCTTAAACTGAAATTTGAAGTCATGTCTTTCCGGCGGTAGTTTACTCTTTTTTCGGTCTCGACGGTCAACTGTACGAAAAAAGGTATACTCTATGGAACTTCAGTTCTATAGAAGAGTACTCTTAGGTATCATTTTAACCCTTTTTCAGGCCTAGGGGACTAAATTTACAAAAAAGGAACCCCCACAGAGTCCATAGTTAAGCTCTTTTTAGACTCCCTAAAATTGAAAAGATCATCGAATGACCTTATTCTCTCACACTCGTTAAACTGGTCCAGAAGAACATTCCTGACGGAGTCCATAGTTAAGCTTTTTTCAGAATCCTTAAAAATGAAAAAATAGCCGAGTGATCTTGTCTTTATCACACTCATTAAAATGGTTTTGAATAGACGTCTTGTCAATGCTAGTTTACCACTTTTTCAAACCGACTAGACTACCTTCGAAAAAGGTACCCCAATAGAGTCTCCTTTTACGTTTTTTTAGACTCTCTAAATATGAAAAACTGTCGAGCTTACCTTCTCTGGGCTCGTTAAACTTACATCGAAGGACGTTACCATTGTGTGTTTTGTTAACTGCGTTTGCATACCTGCATCTTTGGTCTAAATGCCAGCTCCATGTTGCTCCCAACTGAACCATCTAAAGCATACCTTATACGCAAGACTTGTAGCACTTTGCCTATGCGTCTTAACACCCTTGGCCCCCGGAGGATTTTTCCCGAGTATCATTATTATGAACATCAGTCTTGTCCTTGCGCCTTGAACTTGTATGTTTGTAACACTCATTCCTCCATTGTAACATAACATTCCTTTATTCTTTTTTCCAAAATCATTGAAAAAGACAAAACAAATCAAATATACCCCAAAAAGAGGAAGGGAAAAGTATTGTCTTTATTGGTAGCACAATAAGTCTCCCTTGGATAAAGCACATATGTCCGTTTGTTCATCAAACTATGGGATTTAATACGACCTTAGGAAGTTGTTCTCACTACATAGAGATGTGTCCTCCTCCGTTTGGTTATTCTTCCAAACATATGGAGAGTTTTCATTGCCTCCTTCCTCATAAACTTATGATTAATTCCATGCTACCTGAGTCTCATCATTTATCATGTTGTTGTCCAAGGGAATTTTTTACCAAGCCTGAGTCGGCCCCTCTGCAGTTTGTCTCTTTCCCTCATACCCAACCATCCTGAACGTCCAATCAAGTCTTTGTTCGAAATTAATGAAGCCTTCAGTTTGATCATCAAGATTCTCTATTCCATGACCAACGAGCCATCGAAGACATCTGGGTAGTGAAGTCATATACTCATATTACACTCCTACCCGAGTTTTGAAGATTTTGAAGTTGTTGCTCGAGCTCTGAAGACCTCATCTCCAGCCATCAGGACTTATCATCTTCTGAGAAAATGGATACTCTACATGTATATCTTTTCGATTTCGAGATGTAGCTTCGTTGTGTATTGTTCGCGGCTACACTTTATATAAGTTATATGACATGTATCTACAGTGTATTTGATTGGCAGCCATGAGTTTATTCTATCCCAAGCATGGGTATGCCCGCCTCGGTGAGACAATTTTTATTTTGCAGACGACACCTCCTGATTCCTGGTCCCTGGGCTCACTTGTTCGGCACATCGGTGAATATTGTTAATGTATTTCGGCCATCGGATGCTCTTCTGACCTCACACATTAGGGGGCATCTATTATAACCCTAATTTTCACCAGACATGCTTACCTGGCATCATTCCATATCAGATTCCTTCTTTGCCAAAACACTATTGAACAACTCTTCTTAAAAACCTCTTTTATAAAGCCCCACGCGCCCTACTCCATTACTGCTGACCTAAAACAGCCCGCGTGTACCTACAAAAGTACGAAAAAAGGAAAGTTGTCAATGGAACACACAACTTTGGGTGAGTTAACTAAACCTTCAAACCATGCATGGCCGAGGGTTCATCCAAATACCTAGCTTCTTCTAACCTATAAAAGAAGGGTTAGGGGTCCCATTTGGAGGAGGAGAATCATAGTAAAGAAACTATACCCAATTGCATATTCCCTTTGTCCCAACCCTTTATCCTTCCTTGTGCAAAGAGAGAGATAGAGAAAATAAGTTGGAGGACAGTTGAAGAGGAGCCCAGGACCAGGTTCATGGAGCAGCGGTCGGCTTCATCATTGTAAGTTGATTTGTTGAAGTTAATAATAAAGAAATACTTTTCTCGTCCCACCATATGAGGTTTTTATGATTTATTGTATATTTTTTTATCGAATCTCTAACCCATTAATCTATATATCGAATGCATGTGGAGTTTGTTGTTGGTTTTATGTGAATGCAGGTTAGCCTTGGGAGGAGAGATGCAATCAGAAAAAAATCAAGCGTAAGGAAGGATCTACATCAAATGTCCATAATAAGGTACGCACACTTAACTATGTATTTCCTTAAGAATAATGGGGATTAGGTCTGGGACGAAGGTAGAAAGTAGACATTTTTAGGTCTTTTTTGCATGCATAATCTAACCCTAAGTGCTAGTCCGTAGAGAGATTTCCCACTCACAACAACTGCTAATACATGTGATTCCTTTAGTGCTGCTTGAAATCATGCCACCTTTCCAACTGCCTGCATTACATCTGGTCTGGATGTTATCACATATAGTAAGTTGCCAATCATTGATCTGTATTGCCTCTGGTCTGTAGACTTCGAATCATCATATTTTCTCAACTTGCAACAGGTTTGCATTGAAGTGGTAACTGGTTTGCAATCTTCCATTCTGAACCTCTTTATCATTTCTCTTATATACTTAGTTTGAGAAATAAAAATTCCTTGGTTGCTTTGATGTATCTAAAGATCCAGAAAGAAGGATAGTTCTCCAAGTAATGACATTTCAAATTCATTTTGCATATCCTTTGCAAATTTCTGGCTTAACCTAATCATCAATACTTCCAAAAATAATATCATCAATATAAACTTCAATTAATAAAATACCATCTTGAGTTACCTTGATGTAGAGGTTGTTTTTTGCACTTCCTTTTTCGAATAATTCCTGTTGTAGATATTTATCCAGTCTAGACTACCATGCTCTCAGAACTAGTTGTTCAATGTAGACTTCTTCTTCAAGTTCCCCATTCAGAGAAGTTGATTGCACGTCCATATCTATCCATATTGTTCAAGACTCTGCTACACAACTGTCCATAATTTTGACTCATATGTCACTGTACTATCATGAAGTACTACGTCAACTGATTAATCTATCATATTGTACTTTTGATAACTTAATTTATTGAATATGTCTACTAAAATTCTGCAAGCTACTCGAAGGATGGTTATCTGGTTTATCTCAGCTACCGCATAGACACCCCATGTCTATTATTCCTATTATATGGGAGTCTCTAAGCTAGATGTCTTAGAACAATTCCTACTATGAAATGTATTCATCATCATCTTCAATAGTATATTCATCATCTCTCTAAGCTCTGACTTCTTTCTTTCTGTCTATGGATTCATCTTTCACTACAGTGCCTAAAAGTACAATATCTTGAACATGTTTCTTATTTACCTGTCCTTATTTTCTTTCAGTTATTTTCCAAATCTTTTTGTATCTGACATCTTTCCTTTTCTCTATAGAATTTTCTTCATATTGTTTTATTTCCAATCTTGAGATCTCTAGGACCTGGTCTTTGTTCACCTGTTCTTCATGTTTTGAAAAACCACTGTCAACATACCAACCATGCTTCTTTTGTTTAGCTTGTAGAGCGAGTGTGAATTCTTCATTGCTATATTGATTCTTCTTTCTTATCCATGTTCTCTTCTGAGTCTCATGTCTGTGAATATTTTTGTTTTGTTGTGGTCCTCTAGGAGGGACTATCATTATTGCACTTGTAGCATTCCACTTCAATGCTCATTGATTCAAACTTGTTGTAGCTTATTTTTTGTGTTTCACTAGGCCTTCTTGGATAACCATTTAAGTTCCTTCTATTATATCTGCAATTTACAGCTTTATGTCCAAAATTATTGCATGCATAACATAAACCCAAAAAGATAGTGTGAGACCTGGGAGTTGAAGATATTCTGAAAGGAGTTACTCTTATGAATCCTTCTTCTTCATGAGGCCTATTTTTTCCTCTCGATCATTGATTCTGAAATCAGAATCTTCTTGGTGGAAGAGTTTCCTTGTAATCTTCCTTTTAGGTCTTCCTATCCCATTTGATTGTTTTTGCATAAATTTTTCGATATGTTTCTTGTTTTGTTTCTTTGGAGCTTGATCTTTTTTCTGTCTGATTGTATCCAAGTCTGGACTTGTCATGATTAGGCGTTTGACTGCTGATAATGTCATCCAAAACTTTTGAGATGTTCTGCATATTTTTCTTTTGAAGATCCTTTCTCAATGTGACAATCTTTGCTTCCAAATTTCCAATGATCATGTCTCTTTCTTCTAACTGTTCTTTGAGTGTTTCTTCAATTCTTTTATATTCTTCTATTTGAACCTTCAATTCCATGATGATTTTCTCTAGTTCTTGAGTGTCTTCCTTCTTGTCTAGTTCTTCTTGCAACTTCTTGTTTTTCCTCTTTTTTCTAATTATAACTTCTATGGCAGTCAACAATTCTTCTCGGTAGTCAACTTCTGCCTCTTAATATTCTTCTTCGGTGTCTTCTTTATCATAGTCTTCTACTGCCATGAATAAAAATCTTTTTGTCTCACTGTCATTGACTTCATCTTCATCTGAAGAGGACATGTCTTCTTTGGTGCATAAGCTTTTCTTGAAAACTTTCTTTGTGGTTCCTTTGCCTTTATATGTTTGTTTGTTATTTGAGTAATCTTCATCATTCCCCTTATTTTTCTTATGAGGACATTTGTTATCAAAATGACCAATACCATCAAAATTAAAACAAATCAATGGAAGATTACCTTTATATCTGTCATTGGTTCCCTTGTTCAATCTCTTGACAAAATTGGCCATTTCTTCATCATCCCTCGAGATGTCACTGTTGTTGCTATGTTATTTTTCTTTTTTCTTTCCATTTTGCTTTGAATTTTTGGATGCTTTGAAAGTTGCGTATTTTATATATGAATTTTCTTGTTCAGTTCTCATTTCATATGTTGTGAATATTCCATGTAGCTATCCATGTTTATTAAGTCTAGATATGTTCTTTCTTCTAATGTTGATATCTTAGATTCAAATCTCATAGGAAGAGATCTTAGTACCTTTCGAACAATTACAGATTCTTTAATTTATTCTCCCAATCATATGATTGCATTTACTATTTCATCGAATCGTAAGAAGTAAGCTGCAATATTCTCATCTTCCTTCATCTTTAGTTGTTCGAACTGACCTCTCTAAGTTTGAAGCTTTGCTGCTTTGAATTTTGAATCTCCTTCATAAATATTTTGAAGTTTGCCCCAAATCTATTTAGTGGATTTACAATGCATAAATTTGGTGTATATTGATTCACCAAGACCGTTCAGAAGTGAATTTGTGGCTTTGGAATTATTTTGACGCAGTTTTATTGCTCTTTCACTTGTTGGTGGAACTGTCAGTTCTTTGTATCCATCTACTATAGACTTCCAAATTTCAAATCCTTGTTCTCTAGAATGCATACTTTTTCCCTTAAAACTGTGGTATTCCATGTTTATATATGTTGTTTCTCTCCATGACCTACCTTTCAGTGGTTAAACTGATTCTTGAAGGAACCATTTCTGATACTAATTGTTGGATTACTGAGAGGGGGAGTGAATCAGTAATAGAGAAATCTAATCCTTTTTAACCATAAACTGCAAGTGTTATATCAATGTAGTATTATCATCCAATAGTTGCAGAGTAAAGAAACAATGAACAAATGAACAATCATACACATACACAGTACACCAATGTTTTTACATCGAAACACAAAGCGGGAGAAAACCACAGAATGTTTTTTCTTATATTTCTTTAAGAATTACATTCATTGGAAGCACCAACCTCCTTTTTTTTCCAGTTGCAACTGGAAGGAGGCTCCAACCCCTTAGTTTATCAGGCTACAACCTGAGGGAAGCTCCAAATCCCCAGTTATCTAGATACAACCAGAAGGAGGATACAACCCCCCATGTTCTCGGGCTACAACCGGAAGGTGGCTACAACCACATGTCCTTTCCTTGTCCAACCTCCCTGGCGTAGAAGTAGAATTATGGAACCATTGTCATGTTATCACTGTGATATATACCACTGTAACAATCTGTACCATTGACCTGCAGTTAACCAACCTATAACAACCTATACCAAAAAAACTATAATAAACATGTACCCTAAAAAAGTAAATCAACCATGCACCAACCTGTACCATCAACACGTGAATTAACCATGCACCAAATATGTACCAATCTTGCATCAAATACACATAAACTATGATTCATCAAGATGTACCAACATCATCAACTATACACCTCATGTATGTGTCAACTCATGAACTACTTGTCTCAACCATGTACCCAACATGTACCTCAACTATATACCAATATAACCATCAAAATTTCTCTAGAAATACATCATACTATCCATAACCAAATACCATAAACCATTACATCAAACCATGTGCCACAACCTCATTGTTATACAACCTCTAT